>JAAXCT010002208.1:0-88980 GCA_012490785.1 Eragrostis nindensis
AAAAAGAAATCTTCAAGGGAGAAAAGGTTAGTAGTGTAATATTGAGAATGAGTTACTTGATTTAGCGTGAAGCTCCCCCTTGATCCGTGATTCTCCATCTCCCAACAATTATCCCTACACAACATTCTCAAAAGAATATGTGTCTTGAAGTACATAGGGTTAGTTGATGATGATGGAAATGTATGAACCCTTAGACTTTGAGCCGCGCAAGTGGATTTAACCTTGGAGCTCAAAAATCTTGGTTCAATGGACATGAAGCTCATATAGCATTGCTATAAATTCATCATAGGAGGTCATATACTCATATTGTGAATAAGCACTCCCCCTAGATGGGTGCTCGGCGCCGAGACACTTATGCAAGATGCATGATGCGAATGCAAGGAATGATAGTGTACAATGCATGATGCTATAAGGGTAAAACAAGAGAAAGCTAAGAGCGAAGTTACCAACAACAAGTTTGAGCCCTCCATGAGCTTGATCACAACGAGCCATTCTTCAAAGCCTCGGGAGCCAAGTGCCACCAATCCCAAGCTTAACCCATGCTCATTGCTATCTCAAGTAGGTTAGTCGTCGGTCCTACAAAATAAGAAGAACACAAAAACAACAACACACAAACAAAAACAGCAAGTAATATACATATATACAAATGTAAGCTCAAGGATATCAAGTGAAGTCGGAGAGGTCGAGAACATTAAGTTCTTCCCGGAGCTTACAAAAGGTCTTCTTGTCAAGTGGCTTGGTGAAGATGTCCGCCAATTGTTCATGAGTCCGAACACCAATCAATTCAATACCTTCTTGGCCACATGATCTCGAATGAAGTGATGCTTGACTTCAATGTGCTTGGCATGGCCGTGATCACCCTTGTTGAGAGCCATATTGATAGCACTTTCGCTAACAATAGAGAGTACTTGCCCATAAGATAATCCATAGTCCAATAGGGTTTGCTTCATGTATAAGAGTTGAGCACAACAGCACCGGCCGCCAAATATTCCGCCTCGCCGTAGAGATAGCCACACAATTTTGTTTCTTGGAACTCCATGAGATGAGTGATTGTCCAAGAAATTGCATCCACCGGAGGTACTCTTCTACTCACTTTGCATCCGGCGAAGTCCGAGTCCGCATAGCCAACAAGTCCAAAATCCGAGCCTTTTGGATACCATAGGCCCATTGTAGGAGTGCTCTTGATGTACCTAAGAATTCTTTTCACGGCACTCATATGGGACTCCTGGGGTTAGCTTGATAACGAGCACAAAGACACACACTAAACATGATATCGGTCTAGATGCGGTAAGGTAAAGAAGTGAACCAATCATAGAACGATAGAGTTTAGGATCCACCGGTATAACCTTTTACATCCACATCAAGAGGGACACTTGTAGCCATAGGTGTGTCGTAGGACTTGGAGTCTTCCATGCCGAATCTCTTAAGAAGATCCCGAGTGTACTCTCTTGGTAGATGAACGTGCCTCCTTCATTTGCTTGACTTGAAAACTGAGGAAGACATGAAGTTCACCTATCATGGACATCTCAACTCTTTCTTCATAAGAGCAAGGAACTCATCATTATAGATTTCGTTAGTGGAGGCCATAGATGATATCATCAACATAGATTTGACAAACAAAGAGATCATCACCAATATGCTTAGTAAGAGAGTGTTGTCGATACTACCGATCTTGTAGCCCTTGGTGATGAGATGATCTCGAAGTCGTTCATACCATGCTCTTGGTGCTTGTTTGAGTCCGTAGAGAGCCTTCTTGAGCTTGTACACATGGTCCGGATGCTCGGGGTCCTCGAAGCCGGGAGGTTGCTTCTACATAAACTTCTTCATTGATTAGTCCATTGAGAAATGCACTTTTCACATCCATTTGGTGAAGTTTAAAATCAAAATGAGAAGCATAAGCAAGAAGTGTTCTTATAGCCTCAAGACGAGCGACGGGGGCGAAAGTCTCGTCAAAATCGACGCCTTCAACTTGAGAGTAGCCCTTCGCCACAAGTCTTGCCTTGTTCCTCACGATTGCTCCCTTCTCATCTTGCTTGTTCTTGAAGACCCACTTAGCGCCAATGACATTGGATCGCTTGGGACGCTTCACCAACTTCCAAACATCATTCCTCTTGAAGTTGTTGAGCTCCTCTTGCATGGATAGCACCCACTTGTGATCTTTCAAGGCTTCCTCGATCGTCTTCGGCTCTAGGGTAGAGACAAAAGAGAAATTCTCAACAATGTTAGCTTCATCAACATAATTAGGTTTATATTGACTTCTCCTAGTCTTTATCCCTTGAGAAGGACTCCCAATGATGAGATCACGTGAATGATCCCGAGCAATGGGTTTGTGCTTCCTTGAAGGTTCTTGTCGAGGAGGAGGAGGAGCCGGCGAAGTATCTTGCGCATCTCTTGCGGCTGCTCCCTAGAAATGTGAGTGTCTTGTTGTCGAAGAGGTGAACCCGAGCCATCATCTTGAGTTGAAGTAGATTGTGCTTGTTCTTGATTGCTCGGTGAAGCTTGGCTTGTAGTTGCATGAGGTAGACTGATGGCGCTTGTTGCGGTTCACTTGATGTAGCTTGACTCGAAGATGCTTGTTGCGGATCACTTGAAGGTGCTTGATGTTGTTCACTTGAGGGAGAGCTTGGATTCTCTTGAGATGTGCTCGTAGAAGGTCCACTTGATGAAGTTGTTGGAGGAGGTGTCGGAGGTTCATCTTCACGAGGAATAACTTCACCAATAGGCATGTTCTCCAAAGCTTCCTCCACGGGTTCATCACCTACAATATGAGAAGAAGGAGGGTCTTCTTGAGACCCGTGAGACTCATCAAATTGCACATCATAGGTTTCTTCAACAAAGCCGGTAGAGGTGTTGTAAACCCGATAAGCCTTGGCCGAGCCCGAGTAACCGACAAGAATGCCCACGTCGGTCCTCTTCTCGAACTTGCCAAGTCTTTCCTCTTCTTGTAGATGTAGCACTTGCAACCAAACACTCGGAAGTAGGAAACATTCGGTCTTCTCCCAACAATCACTTCATATGGAGTCTTGTTTAGCAACTTGTGAGGATAGATCCGGTTGGAGGTGTAGCATGCCGTGTTGATAGCTTCCGCCCAAAACTTCTCCGGAGTGTTGTACTCATCAAGCATAGCACGAGCAAGAGTGATAAGTGTCTTGTTCTTCCTCTCAACAACACCATTTTGTTGAGGAGTGTATGTAGCCGAGAACTCATGCTTTATGCCAATCCTCATCACAATAGTCTTCAATGATAGAGTTTTTGAACTCCGTCCCATTGTCACTCCGAATCTTCTTGATGTGATGTCCATACTCATTTTGTACTCTTCTAGCAAACTTCTTGAATATCCCAATTGCTTGTGCCTTGTTCTCAAGAAAGAATACCCAAGTATATCTTGAGTAGTCGTCCACTACCACCAAGCAATAGAGATTCCCACCAATGCTCACATAAGTTGTAGGCCCGAAGAGATCAATGTGTAAGAGCTCAAGAGGTCTTGATGTTGACAAGAAATTCTTGGATGGATGAGGTGAAGCCACTTGCTTTCCGGCTTGGCATGCACTACATAGCTTGTCCTTCTCAAAGGTGACATCCTTGACTCCTCTCACTAGCTTGTTCTCATTACATGCTTGAGTTGACCCATACCAATGTGAGCAAGCCTTCGATGCATAGCCAACCTAGAGCGGACTTAGTGAAGAGACAAGTGCTAGGGGCAACAATGTTAGTCTCAAAATCAACAACATATAGATTATTATGACGAAAGCCCTTGATAGTGAGACCCATAGCATCATTATGAAGAAACCACCCCATTAGCATCAAAGTTACAAGAAAAGCCAAGATCACATATTTGAGCAACGGATAGAAGATTGAAGTTTAGGACTCAACAAGCAATACATTAGAGATAGAGAGGTCATTTGAGATAGCCACCTTACCAAGACCTCTCACCTTGTGCTTGGAGTTGTCCCCAAATGTGACCTTGTCATGATCTTCATTTTCTTCCAAGTTGGTGAAGATGGATGAAGTACCGGGTCATGTGTTGAGTGCACCCACTATCCAACACCCAATGTTTGCCACCAATCTTGTAGTTCACCTTGGAAGTAGCCATCAAGCAAAGAGGAGGGTTAGTATCAAAAGAATCAAGTGACATGTTATCTACCTCTTGCTTGCTCTTGATGTAGGCCATAGGAACTCCCATTGAGAAAGTCCAATCCAATGCATCCAAGGCGTCAATCATTGCCTTGGTGACTCCATTGTGTCTCCACATGGTCCGATCAACACCCATGTGTGTGACATGAGTTCCAAGATGAAGACCTTGAAACCTTCCCACATCTCCACTAGCATTGAAGTACTCAAGAATGTTGTAGATTTGATTCTCATAGGATAGTGCCATCAAGATCATGTCCTTGAGAGTCATACCACTAATATCATCATTGAGATCATTTAGAATGTGGACCTTCTATTGTATGGTAGCATAGAGATCACCGTGTGAATAGCGTGTTCATCACTAATCTTGTCTTCTCCTTCAAAAGAGTTCACTCTAGCCACCAACACAAGAAGTCTCTTCCAACAATCAAGCCAAGACTCCCCATCTTTCCTATAGAACACATCATACATGTCGAAGAGGTGATAGTGAGGCCGATCCGCAAGATCCGGCTCATACAAGTTGTAGTAGTCTTCAAAGAGGGATGGCAAGACTCTCTCTTCATGTGATATTCCTTGATAGGCTCCGGCTCATCATCACTAGCACTTGAATAGTCATCATCACAATAGAAGACGGAACTCTATCATCTTCTTCTTCTTCTCATCATCACTTGGGGTCTTGAAAGTATTGGAGAGCAAAGAGCGAGCCCTTCTCTTGTGACGATCTCAATGACTTGCTCAATTGAATATGACTCAAACTCAAAGTTCTCAAACTCAATGTGATCACCACCATACTTGTCCTTCGGAAGAGCATCAAGAAACCTTCTAAGACTTGACCCTTAGTGACTATCCAAAACTTGTTCTCATTTATCCTCTTGAGAGTGAATCCATCCGAAGAGCAAACTCAACAAGATCTTCATTCGGCTTCATTGAGATGTGGTCCAACTCATCACATAGCTTGATATATCCATCCTCTTGATCCCGAGAAGAAGAACCTTCTCCAACACGAGATGATGATTGAGCTTGAGATAGAGGTTGAGCTTCAATGTGTTGATCTTCACTTGCATGAGGGATATCCTTGCCCTTCTTGATATCCTCCTCAAGAGAGGAGAGAATAGCAACCACCTCATCATAGGGCATGTTCACAAACTCATCCACTCGAGCAAAAGCAAGAATACCAACCGTGAGAGTGGTAGAGATCGGATAAGCTTCTTCACAACATGCTTGTGCATAATAGATGGATAGCCTCTTGACATGAGTTTCCTAGCAAGAACATACAAGCGAGATGCGAAGTTAGTGATATCCTCATTATCATTCAAAACAAGCTCATCTACTCATCATCACGCACATCATAGTAGGAAATGTCATTAAGCACACAATCATAAGGCTCAATCAAGGTAGAGGCGATGGAAGTGTTAGAAACGTCATCATGAGTGGACTCCATTTTCCCACACACATCCATCCCGTCACACTCAAGGCGGTAAAGCCCCTAATAATGAGCACTTGGCTCTGATACCACTTGTAAGGATCGTGTGACCGAGAGGGGGGTGAATCGGTGCACTCTAGAATCTATTTCCAAACACTTACACCCAAGCAACTCCTAGCGAGTGAGTTCTAGTAACAAGGTAAAGCACACTAAGGAGTATCCTTAACCTATATAGCTAGTGCATATAGATACACAATCACACACCACACTAGCAACCTAGCACAAGATAGATAGATAGCGGAAGACTTAAGCTAGGCAGGTAAGGTAACAAGATAACTAGAGACAAGGCAACCAAGATACTAGGCACACTAAGTAGAGTCCTTAGAGCTACTAGATAGGCTATAACAAGTAAGCACACGAGCAAGGCAATCAAGCAAACCTAGTGAAGCTAGTAGGTACCAAGGTAAACACACAAGCAAGATAAGAGCACAACTCAAGTACTACAAGCATCATATGAAGTGCGATAAGTAAATGCGAGTAGTAAAAAGGAGAAGGGATAGAGAATGCTCATGATGTTTTCCCGTGGTCTCGGAAGGATGGCGCCTTCCCTACTCCACGTTGGGTCACTCCCGCCGAGTCTCGACCCCGTCCCTCCGCTCGATGGCGATCCCTCCTAGAGCACACTTCACCCACTGAGTGAAGTCGCGGGCACGTCCCGCCGGGCTCGATCCCGGGTACTCTTCCGGAGGTAAGGCTCCGCACTTGATGCGTGCCAAAGGGCGCTCCACTAGTGATGCTTCTTTCGCACGGGAAGCTCCAAGACCGTGTACAAACTTGTGTCGACTTCCACAATCTCCTTGGACAGCTCAACACCGACGCCTAACCGGTCTAGGCCTTGCCATAGACCAAGAGTAACAGCCCTAGATGACTCTCAAGCCCACACTAGCCTAGAGATCAAAGGATGCAACTTGCTACTCTCTCAAGCACTAGGATCACTCCAAATCCCTCTCAAGTGCTTCACACTTCTTCCTTTGGCTTCTGGCAGCACCTCCCCTCTTTCCTGGGTCCAAGAGCACCTCAAAGAGGTAAACAACCGACTATATATAGGCCTCCAACCTCAAAACTAGCCGTTGTCCAAAACTGCCCAGTCTGTGTGATGACCGTACAATAGACCGTACTGTCCGGTCTCCATTCGACCGTATTGTCCGGTCTTCACCAGACCGGCTTCCAGGGAGTGCTGACCTTCATCTTCAAACCAGACCGTATTGTACGGTCACTAGGACCGTACTGTCCGGTCTCCACTTCTTCTTCAGCCAACAGAAACTTCTCCTTTTCTTTGCTCTTCTCCTGTAAGACCGTATTGTACGGTCCCTGACCGTATTGTCCGGTCAACTGTCCGGTCTTCATTCTTCAACTTCCAGAAACTTCAGCTTCTCTGTCTGGAACAATCCAATAGAGACCGTACTGTCCGGTCCCTAGGACCGTACTGTCCGGTCAACTGTCCGGTCTCTATTCTTCAACTTCCAGAACTTGAGCTCCTGTCTGGATTTCCTCTGTAGACCGTATTGTACGGTCTCCATGACCGTACTGTCCGGTCTCTTCTGACTTCGCAGCTTCGATCTTCTTCTTGATCTTCTTCTTCCAAACTTGAACTTCTTGGTTCCTTCAACTCTCTTCTGCCACCCTAGCCCTGAGAGACTCACCATCATCCAATGATCTCTATAACTAGTGTGTACTAAGAGAACCACCTCGAACCCTCTTGATAGTCCGGTTTTTCCTATGGACTCAAGCTAACATCTAACCAAGCAACACTCGCTTGGATCTTTTTTTCGCGCCTCCATCAAGTCCGTTCTTGTGTAGATGAAGGCAACCAATCATCCTTGTCATTTATTCATGGTGTGTTGGCGTTCACCACCAACGGACGGAGCTTTCTTCATATGCATCCTATAAGATCTCACAAAGAGTGTTAGTCACATTCATAGTTCTCATCCTATCACCAAAACATTCATACCTTGGGGTTTCTCCTAGCTCCAATGGTCATGAAGCTTACAACCATGAAACAACACCAACACTTGAACAATACCAGACAAGCAGGACGTAGGGTTTTACATCTCCGGGTGGCCCGAACCTGGGTACCTCGGTTCTTCTTCCTTTCGATCGCGATTCCAACACTTAGAACCGTTCGCTCCTCCCCTCCCGAATCTCGAAGGGTGGCCGTGCTAGGCCCTATTTGCCGTGGTTTCCCACACTACGACACTCTGTTTTTATTTATATGACGTGTCGCTACTTTGACCATTCGTCTTATCTATAAATATTTATGCAAATAGCTAAATATATAGGTTAATCTTAAAGTCCTTTTGATGATAGATCTAATGATATCGATTCCACGTTAAGTAACTAATTACATAATTATATATTATTGGTCAAAGTTCAACGAAAAAGTCAACTGCGTCATATAAATAAAAACGGAGGGAGTAGTAATTTTAACAACATGTCGCCTGTATACACAGAGGCGCTGACGCAAGTATCCTTCATCTTGACCACATCGACGAACTCACCTGTTCTAGGATCATAGAGCCGCAGCAGCCCGTGGTTGTTATCCCACAAGGCCAGCCTCCCGTCGTCCAGCTCCCAGAGGGGCTGCACCTGCCAGATGGACGTGCACCGGATGGTGTGCCGCCGGCACCACAGCTTCCGGCTATCCTCGGGAAAGCGGCCGTACGTCGTGGAACCACAGGTCAAGGCCATGGGTTTCGCAATCGGTTGCGCTGCGGAAGTGGGCGACTACGAGGTGGCCGTTGAGATCGGCCAGGCGGAGGCAGAGCTCGCCCTTGTCGTCGAACATGTCATCGTCGTCGGTACCGGTGCCGGCGCCGGTGCCGCTGCTGCTGAGCGGCCCCTGGAGGAGCCTCGGTGACCATGACCACCGCTCGGCGTCGAGGTCAAAGTAGACGATGCCGTCTAGCTTCTCCGTCGAAGTGGCTTGCATGGTAGTTGGGGAGGCGGCTCGCCGGGTACGCCTGGAAGAAGGCGATCCCGTTGGCGACGGCGGCGTTGGAGTGGCCGGGGAAGACGGGGAGCGGCGGCGTCCACCTGTCCCTCCAGATCCAGTGCGCGTAGCGCCCGTCTGCGCCGTCGACGGTTATGATGTCGGATAACTGGTCCTGGCAGCGGCGCTCGTCGCCGCCGCTGTCGCGGACGCGGAGCGCCTTGTGCGCGCCAGATCGAGGCGGCCCGGCCGAGGACGAGCGCGACGCACGTCGCCCTCGTGCGGCGGTTGCGCGGTGGCTCGACGTCGAGGCTCTTTGGCACGACGGAGACGGCGCCGGAGTCGAGGTCGACGACGCGCACGTGGAGGCACCGGCTCTCCAGGGTGATGCCGGTGAGGTGGTGCTGCGCGTGCGTGCACCTTCGCCTGCAGCCGGTCCCAGAACCCCCCGCCCACCCGCCTCACCGTCTCGCCGGACTGCATGTCCAGCAGCACGAACTCCACCTTAATTCCTGGCGTTGCCGCCGCCGCTGACGGCGGTGGTGGTCACTGCGACCAGCGGCTTGTGGCGGCCACTACCGTGGGCGGCGATGAAGGCCGCCGGGTCGGAGAGGAGGGATCGCCATGACCTGCAGACGGCGCGGAAGCGGCAGATCGGCCTGGCCGGGACGCGCAGCAGGACCTCGCGCGTCATGTCCAGCGGAAGGATGCCGTAGTCTTGCTCGGAGTGCGTCGTGTCGTGCACCTCAGGAGGAACAATGCCATCGTGGCCGCCCGCAGCGGCGCCACCTGCTCTGCTTTTAAGTTAGCACGCTTGAGAAGCGACGTGGTACGTGTCGTGGACTCTGCCCTGGCAGCGCGGTCGCCAGGATGAACGCGGCGCCGAACGTTACGAGCTGCCCGCGCGCGGAGCCTCGGTCTTGGGCGGGCCCATGGGCTCCGCGAAACTTGATCCTGTTCGGCAGGAACGTGTGCTCCTGGACCACGATGGTGTTGGTGCTGTGGCGACGTTCCGGTTTATATATGGGCTCATGAACGGCTGCTGCCGAGAGGCGCTGCAGCTGCTCTCGCTGATGCTGCGTCGACGCGGTATCCAGCCGGATGGCGCACCGTTTTCCTAGCGTTGCTCTCTGCTTGCTGCCACGCTGGGCAGGCTGATCATGCATTGTTTGTTGGCGCCATATGGAGAGTGTACGAGGTCGCGCCGCGAAGGGAGCACTATACGTGGCAATAATAATATGCAGGGAGATGGGACGATGCTTGAGCTGTAAGAGAGGGAATGACTGCAACAAGGATAGAAAAGACCCATGCAGTACGCAGACTGAAACTGTAGCACGGATGGATGTTCGTCAGACATCTTTTTCTCATTGAGGTGAAAAAATATGTTATATTTTTCTTTTGCAGCGCAACTCAACACTGGCATGTTTAAAAGTAGTTGTAGTCGCAATCTTCGGTGATCAAGATGGTGATCTTTGATGGGCCTATGCCCCCCCCCCCCCCCCCCCCCCAAGTACAAATTATGAAATATGGAGTTTATATGCACTAAATGACAAAATGAATTAGGTTTGTCCTTTAGTGCACATCAATGCAACATTTTAGATTTTTGTATCTTACAAACGATAATGAGTTTTGGTGTTGCAATTTTGGGTTCCTCCACAATACTGCATTTTTTTATGGAGTTTTCTTATTTGAACCTGGTATGCACCCCAACAAATGATCCCTCCCCTGTTTCAGGTCTGCTCGTGCAAGTCCAGGATAACCTGGGAAATTCACACGACCGCAAAATCGTGATGACACTGCGATTGTATAGAGTCATAGGAAGAATTTGAGTTAAATCTCTCTCTTTTTTTTTAGTGTTTTGGTGCACACGAAGAGTACAAAGATGCTAATTGACTCTGTACTATGAGCACACCGGCCACCGTTGTTGCGGCAATAGAGCCACCAGCTTGTCGGACTCAAAACAACTAGAAATTAAACGGAGCACATATCGGGGAGCTTATGTAGGAATTCGGATTCTCTGAGAAGCAGCTGGGAGAAGAATCTGCTGCCAAAAATAGATGGGTGTTTGGCAACCTGATTATTTTGATAGAGATTCTCTGTACTGAGCGTACAATGACCTATATGCTCCTCAAGCCTGCTATATCATGTTGATTGCTGAGAAGGTGCAAATATATTTTCGTTTTCAATGGCAATTGTGTCAAAAAGTAGGACGGAAGGTTTGGCGTTGAAGGGAGGCCGACCAGAGTGATACGGTTCAGCAGCTTGACGGCCTAATAAGGTCGTATAACCCCAGCTCGTGTTCCTTTCGGAAACGAGAATGAGTGAAGCTAGAGTCAAGAACTTGCGATGGCGTTTGGGTCTGAGAAATTGTTTGGCGGTTAGTAGTGTTGGTCTCAGTGGTGGCATTGCTCTGTTTTGGGATGAATCAATTTTTGTAAAGCTTCTGTCCATGGGAGAGAGATATATTGATGTCATGATTAAGGAGAATCCAGAGCAGACTCCATGGCGTGCCACTTTTGTGTATGGAGAACCCAGAGTGGAGAATAGATGGGAGATGTGGGATTTGCTTAGGCGCCTATGTGGTCTGCGCTCTGAACCGTGGATGTTGATTGGTGATTTCAATGAGGCACTATGGCAGTATGAGCATTTCTCAGAGACTCCTCGACCTGAACAAATGATGGATTTTATGGAGGTCTTAAGTCACTGCGACCTTCACGATCTGGGTTTCATTGGCCTCCCTTGGACATACAACAACAATCAGTCGGGATCGAGGAATGTGCGCGTGAGACTGGACAAATGTGTGGCAGATACGTCCTGGTCTAATTTTTTTCCCGATGCCTCCGTGGAACATCTCACGACGTCATGCTCAGATCATAAGCCGCTGTTAATGCGTCTGCATGGAGAGGAGGACAGGCCAATGGGTGGCAGAATATCTCGCTATGAGATCATGTGGGAGCGATCGGATTCCCTTGGCATTGAGATAGAAAAATCATGGCTGAAGAGCAACCCAGCTAGCGACCTCGGTATGCTGGCAGAGTCGCTGAAAACAGTAATGACTGACCTAAAGAAGTGGAGTAGAGAGAATTTTGGGCATGTCAAGAAGCAGCTGGATGAACTCCGACAGCAGCTAGCGCAGCTTGAAGACAGTGATCCAGTCCAAAATCATGATGCTATACGTGATACTAGAAGGAAGATTGATGAGTTGCTATACAGGGAAGAAATGCTTTGGCTACAGCGGTCTCGGATTTCATGGTTACGAGAAGGAGATCGTAACACTAATTTCTTCCACAGGAAAGCTAGGTGGCGAGCAAAAAAGAATCATATTAAAAGGCTCAAGAAGAATAATGGCGACTGGTGTTCAGATCAAGCGCAAATGCAAGCTATGGCTGTGCAGCATTTCAATGAGCAGTTTACAAGGGATGAGAATGTTCTACCTGATGAAGTAGTCGATTTGTTTGAGCCAAAAATCTCAGCTGATATGAACTTTGAACTGTGCAAACCATATACAGAACAGCAAATAGGAGATGCTTTTCAAATTGGACCACTGAAAGCACCAGGGCCGGACGGATTCCCGGCAAGATTTTTTCAGAGAAATTGGGGCCTACTAAAGGAAGAGGTGGTTCCTGCGGTTCAGAAGTTCTTTGAAACAGGCATCATGCCAGAAGGAGTTAATGAGACGGCCATTGTATTAATCCCCAAGGTTAATTATCCAGAAATCTTGAAAGACTTTCGGCCTATTAGTTTGTGCAATGTGATATACAAGGTCGTATCTAAATGCATTGTGAACAGGCTGCGTCCCCTTCTTCAGGAAATTATCTCTGACAATCAGAGTGCCTTCATTCCGGGGCGGATGATAACAGATAATGCACTCATAGCCTTTGAATGTATACATGCCATCAACTCAAATTCAGATGAGAGGAGCCAATTTTGTGCGTATAAATTGGACTTATCTAAGGCTTATGACCGTGTCGATTGGGGTTCTCTACAAAAAGTTTTGTTGAAGTTAGGCTTTCAAAGCACATGGGTTCAGTGGGTTATGTCTTGTGTGTCCACTGTTTGCTATACAGTCCGCTTCAATGGGGTACCTACAGTACCCTTTACCCCATCCCGTGGTCTACGCCAAGGTGATCCACTTTCGTCCTATTTGTTCCTTTTTGTGGCTGAGGGTTTCTCAAATTTGCTACAGAAAAAGATTAATGATGCTAGTCTGCAAGAGCTCAAGATTTGTAGAGGCGCACCAGGAATATCACACTTGTTGTTTGCCGATGACACTCTGTTGTTTTTTAAGGCATGTGCTGACCAGGCTAACATGGTAAAAGAGGTCCTGGACACATATGCCAGGTGCACTGGGAAGCTTATCAACCCGGCAAAGTGTTCAATCATGTTCAGCACTAGCAGCAGTGAGGAAGTGCAAGAACAAGTTCAAAACAAAATTCTAGGACTACCGACCCCAAATGGTACGATGAAGCGAGAGCGCTTTCAGCCTTGCAAAGAGCGTCTGCGGAAGAGATTATCATGTTGTACAGAGAAGAATATGTCAGGGGCAGCAAAGGAAGTGTTAATAAAAGCTGTGGCTCAGGCCTTGCCAATATATGTCATGAGTGTTTTTCAGTTACCACTGAAACTGTGCGATGACTTTACTAGTATTATCCGCGAGTTTTGGTGGGGGACTGAGAAGGGCAAGCGAAAGATGGCCTGGGTGGCATGGGAGTCGCTGATCAAGAAGAAGAGCCAGGGCGGTATGGGCTTCAAAGACCAAAGGTTGTTTAACCAAGCCTTATTATCAAGACAGGCATGGAGGTTAATCCAATTCCCTGATAGCCTCTGTGCTAGATTGTTAAAGGCTAAATATTATCCCAGGGGTTGTCTCATTGACACAGCTTTCACATCAAATGCATCAAGCACTTGGCAGTCAGTCATGCATGGGCTGGATCTTCTTAAAAAGGGAGTAGTGTGGAGGATGGTCTGGTACACAAGTACGGATATGGCGAGATCCATGGATCCCGCGGGACTACTCTCTGCGCGTGACAACACCTAAAGGAAGATGCCGACTTAGGTGGGTTTCAGAGCTGTTGGATCAGTCAGGTAGAGACTGGGATTACGCCCGTCTGGCCACTGTTTTCAATCCACCAGATGCAGAGGCCATAGCTAATATTAAATTGCCAAGCAGAGCTACAGAAGATATCATTGCTTGGCATGGCAACAACACTGGCATCTTTACTGTAAGAAGTGCTTATAATTTGGCCTTTCAGGTGAAATATGGTGACTGCAATGCAGGAGCATCTAGCTCTTCGAGCAATGGTGATAGAAAGCTTTGGCAGCATATCTGGAAGGGGATGTGCCACCAAAAGTCAATATTTTTGCTTGGAAATTATCGAGAGATGTGTTGCCTACAAAGGCCAGTAAAGTGAAGAGGAAATTGGAAACAGATGCAACTTGCGAGCTATGCGGTGCAGGTGCTGAGAGCAGCTTCCATGCTGTAGTTACCTGCCCGTTAGCGGGTGATCTTCGTCAGGCTATGAGAATGCACTGGCCGTTGCCCAGGGAGGACCTCTTCATGTTAACAGGCCCAGATTGGTTTCTTCTCTTGCTGGAGCAATGCTCGGACGAGCAAAAGGATTTGGTGAAGCTATTGCTGTGGAGAGCATGGTCAGTGCATAATAATATCACGCATCAGTCAGGCCCTAGCTCAGTGCAGGAGTCGGTGCATTTCCTACTCAGCTATCGTGAGATGTTGTGCATGGTACGACAATCATCAGACCCAGTTGATGGCAAAGGAAAAGGGCTGCTGTGGAATCAGGGCACCAAACAGAGAAGTAATCCGTCTACAAAACCCGTGGATCATCGCTGGATTCCACCGGACATGGGCTGGACGAAAATCAATGTTGATGGTGGATTTGTGGAGCAAACTGGGCAAGGAAGTGTGGGGGTTATTGCTAGGGATCATGAAGGAAAGGTATGCTTCACAGCTTGGCGGGTGTTGTTCAGATGTGCTAGTGCAGTCGAAGCTGAAGCACTAGCGTGTGTCGAAGGGTTGCGGCTGGCAACAGAGTGGTCGCAAGGTCGTGTCGTCATTGAGACTGACTGTGCCAGAGTTGCAGCAGCCATGAAGGCAAACAAAAAAGATAGATCAGAGATCGGCTTCATCATCTCGGAAGGTATGGAGCTGAAGCAACTGATGCAGGAAGTTGCTGTTGTCCAAGTAAATAGGGGACGGAACAAAGTTGCACATGAGTTAGCATGCTTAGCTAGGAGAAACTTTCATACTGCAGTTTGGTTGGGGCAGGCACCTGTGTGTGTTCATGACCTCATCCACTCAGATTGTAACACTCCCACTGGCTAAGTAATATAGCTCCCTCTTTACTCGCAAAAAAAAAAATGGCAATTGTGTCAATATACTATTTCATAGTACATTCATAGACAAAATCAAGAAATTATATTTTCTCCATCCAAATTATACATATAAGGATTTTGCTACTACAATCCATGTCGTAGCATCTCCCCTTCTCCCACGGTTTGTGCTTGGAGTTATCCATCTATATAAACACAAGAAATTCATATGCCGTTATTAAGTCAGGAGGTGAACAAATTCATTCTATCTTACCTGAAAAGAAAAATACATTCTATCTACATGTACTACTAATCTTCTACCTGCTGGTCTGTTCACTTGCACTACATTGACAACGAATCAAAAAAGAAATCAAAAGAACAGAATGCAGTACGTTGGGATGTACTACTAATCTTCTCCTGCGTGCCTCGGGTTCCCTCGTGTAGCTGGTCACGGGCTTGGTTCAGCTAAAGGCGGCGTCTCGCGCGGGGAAGAAGCAGCGAAGCATCGCCGCCTCGCAGGAGAAGTAGTGGGAGACTCGCTTCCTCGCCGGAGAAGCCGTGGAGTCGCCGCCTCAACCCCTAATCGCCTCGGTTGTCGATTTGTTTCTCTGGTGCGGCTGCAAACGAATGGAGAGTGGGTGGCGTCGGGAGGAGAGACTCGGGGAGGGGTAACTTGATGGTAATTGCGGGTAATTTTACTCAAAGTCGATGGGTCCTTTCAATTCTTCGCAGGCGCGTTCCAAAGAAGCGGTTCAGGGGCTGATTCCGCATTGTAGTGCTACTGGGGCGTCGGGAGAAATCTTGCCCGTCAGAAGCGCGCCCAGAAGCGGGCTGTTTGGGGCAGTTCACCGCTTAATTCGAATAAATGCAGCTGAGAATCCGTTCCAAACAGGGCCGTCCTTTCCATATTGAGCTAGGAAGTGGCCCGCGCATATTGCGCGGCTAGATATGATTATAGTTGTTTATAGTGTGACATCACCACTTTCGTACGTACTTCCTCGCGGTTTATATTTCTTGACATTTAGGATGCTGGCTCGGTCAATAAAATATAACTTTGACTAATTTTTCTGCTATAAACATTTTTAAATATAATTAATGTATTTTTATGAAACTATATTTTAATGCAAATATGTTCATATCATTTTCACATTTTTAAATTTATACACATAAAAATATTTATAAGCAAAGTTTAAAAAATTTGACTGGAACAATCTCAAAACGTGAAATATGAAACCGGATAGAGTAGTTACTATGTTCGCTTTGGGTATAAGAATTACGTTAATGTGCTAGTAACGATATAATTGGGTTCGTGATTAGTGTATGGTTGCAGCCTGCTACCAGGAGCCATGAGAACTTGGGGAAAATCGTACTGCATTATCTTTTGTTTTACACCCCTACTGTATTATCTTCACGATTATTCTTGTATCACGTTTTGCACTCCTCAGTGATCTTGGTAGTCGAGCCCCTTCTTGGATTGTATCGGGGTTCTTGACGATCATCTTCTTCCCCGTTGCTTTTGGAGAAGGAAATAATACATCTGATGCAAGTTATAGGCAGGGTGCCTGCATGTTGCTCTGACTGCAGAAATATGGGCCACCTGCTAGCTGTGCTTGTTGCACCCCGGAGCATACGGACGTTTTTTTTATCATCAAAGCTTATTATATGCAGCACATGGACACGTAAGGTTAGAGTCCTACGTTTGTACCTGCAGTTTTCTTTTCAAATTTTATCTTTAGAATATAGATCTAATGGTAACAATCAACGGTGCAAAAAGTTTCTCTTTTTACACCGATTAAACAACCTTTATCTCTTTCCCTGCTGCACACGTTCTCTTGCTCTTCCTTTGCGTGGGCAGACTGGCCCAAAACCCTAACAGTTTACAAATTGTATTTA
Organism: Eragrostis nindensis; assembly: GCA_012490785.1. Classification (NCBI taxonomy): domain Eukaryota; kingdom Viridiplantae; phylum Streptophyta; class Magnoliopsida; order Poales; family Poaceae; genus Eragrostis; species Eragrostis nindensis. The sequence continues at coordinate 16,767 of JAAXCT010002208.1, forward strand.
ACATGGATTCTTTGTTTCCCAACCTAAAATCTATCAATTGTAGCTCTATTTTTCTACCAAATCGGATTTCCACATTTTTTTTCCTATTCTCAATTTTTTCTGGTTACAACTTTTATTTGGCATGGACAGGTTAATCTAGGATGTTAAATCTTCATAAATTCAACGGTCTATATCTTCTCTTTTTCTGATTAACATGGTAATTTCATGGCCTTAAAAGCGAACGTAATGGCTTCTTTTGACCTTCAAATACTAAGATAATAGATTACATAACCTGCCTGGAACGTGGCCAAAAAACCCAACCAGCAAGCATTGGACTGATGTGATTGTGGGCTGCTGCTGGGCCGTGCGCGGTAGACACAGAAGTTCAGATGGCCCCAAATACACCGAAACACCTCCCTTGAGGCCTTTGCTCAAAAAAAAAAAAAAAAAACCTCCCTTGAGGCCTTGACTCGGTTCTCTCTCTCTCTAGTAGTCTTGATCAGCCTCTCAACATCCTTCCTTGATTCTTTCGAGAACCATATACTCAGTTTATTTTTTCCACTGCCTGACCAATACCTATATAAATCTCGAGCAAGATTTGTGATCGAATAGCGCACAACTGGCGTTGGTGTAGTAGTGTGACTAGTGTCCCATCTACAACATTCATGTGGTACCTCAACTGCCCACTAATCTAGCTCACCTTATCTCAGTCTATGCAGGACATTGCCTCCCTTCTACCAATATGCTAGTGAACTACTCCACCATTGTTCAAGAACTCCCCGTGAAACCTTATTGGCAGCGTGCTACGCGGATCCATGGTCTTTCACTGCAAAAGGATTAACAAATCTGTCAGCATGTCTGTTCAACAGTTCCACATCCAAATCCCCATGTCTAAGAAAATACAAATCATTATTCAATTACTGCAATCGCCTAATCACCGCGCATGTGGAACATTTAAAAAACTAACCTAGGAGCTCCAAGATCCTATGGGCGGAATTTCAGTAGGGATCCATATATCGCGGCGCAGAACACTGATCTCGCAATCTTGCTTCAAATCAGGAGTTGCATCGACCACGCCGCCCGAAATCCGACATCATTTTTTTTTATTACTGTCCACTTTGCCCACTGCCAACAAGGATGTCCTCGTGCCCACATTTGATTGAAATCATTCGAGGATGTAAAATAAACATGGTGGAGAGATGGAGAAGCGTGGCTACTTGATTTTGTAACCGAAAGATCAAATTTGGTCGAGTGCTTACTTGAGAGTAGTAAACTTATAACAATACTATCATAACAATACTACCATAATTCATATTACATAGGACAAACCTAAAACTACAACATTTATGAAATAGGTAGAATACTCCTTCTATTTCAAATATAATTACAGTTCTAAGTTTGGTCCATGCTAAACATTTCTATTTCTTACCAACGATTTTTTTGTATATTTATGTACCTAAACAAATTTATGTTCTAAGGTTCACAGTGATAAAAATTTTCATTTAAATATATAATTGGAAGCTTTTTTTTTCTACCCTTAAGTATAGCTACTCAATATTAGTATCTCACAATTTATGATGTATCTTACCCAATGAAGGGTACCAACATGGTGCACTAAAGTATTTATGGTGATATTTCACTTTGAGTATGTCCACATACTTGTTACTCACTTTTAATACGCTAGTAACATGGTATATTACTATATCTTAAAAAATATTGGTTGTCACGTAATTTTTTCATGTGGTTCACTTTAGAATGGATGTGAATATACTCAAAGCGATAAATGAGTTTGCACACATACCCAATGAGGTTTTCATAGCGAGTGTAGCTACACTTTAGAAGAATGAATTTTTCGATATATAATTTGTATATAATTAAACTATATATTTTCAAAAGTTATTAGTCAAAGATACTGTTTGATTTTGACCGAATTAAGACTACAATTATTTTAAATAGTGGGACCGTACGCCCACAAGCACACAGCGTGTCGTCGCATCTGTTCTTGCAAAGTCCTTCACTACCAACACCACAGTTGAGAGTTCACACGCCTCCGAATGCGATGCAAACAGAGGGAACCCGGAGGCAGGATCCCGTCAAATCCAGCAGGATCCTGCAGTTTGCTGGCGATTCGCCGATGCGGAAGATGCTTCAGCTCGTCAACCCGGCTGCGGTGACGCTCCCGGTGCTCGCCGTGCTCACCCTCGTCTTCCTCCTCGCCGCGCGCCGGCCACAGTCGTCCCTCGACGCCTACGACTCCGACGTCTCCTTGCCTCCATCCGCTTCTAGTCTCCGCTCTCGTGAGGGAGAGTCGGCGGCGGCCGACGCCGCAGCAAGGGTGCCCAAGGGGTGCGACATCTTCCGCGGCGAGTGGGTCCCGGACGACGGCGCGGGGCCGTACTACACGAATCTGAGCTGCTCGCATATCCAGGAGCACCAGAACTGCATGAAGTACGGCCGCCCCGACCGCGAGTTCCTCCGGTGGCGCTGGCGGCCGGACGAGTGCGAGATGCCGCGATTCGACGCCGAGGCGTTCTTCGATGTCGTCAGGGGAAGTCGCTGGCGTTCATCGGGGACTCGATTGCAAGGAAATATATGCAGTCACTCATGTGCCTCTCCTTTGTCGCTGAACTTTTGTATAGGTGACAGTCGTTGTACATGATAACCTTGGACACTCTCGAATCTCTCTGTGTAGGAGGTTGTATAGGTGTTCCCTCCTTTGTCGCTGAACTTTTGTGAATTTTCTTGCTTCATTGACGGTTTGTTTGGAACAAGTACAGAGACTGCAAGAGCACATATAAACCTTGCAAGTTCTAAACTTTGTGAATGGACGAGGGATCAAAATTGGTCCAGCAGATTTTAGTGAATGGATGAAGGATCAAAATTGGTCCAGCAGCACCTGGAGGAGCATCTCGTTCCAGGCTTCGATGGGCCCGGGCAGGCACCAGTGCACGCAGTCGTTGTACAGCTCCACCTTCTCATCCGGCCAGTGCCCGTACCGGCTCGGGTGCCCGTCCGGCCGGAGCAGCGCCGCCGCCGTCGTGTCCATGAGCAGCAGCCTCGCCGAGCTCCCTCCGGCCGCCGCCTCCGCTTTCGCCCTGGCGAACTCCTCCACCTGCGCCGTGTGGAAGTCCAGGTCCAGCCCGGCCATCCGCGTCTCGTTGGCCGCGAACGGCCGCGTCCGGCGGCAGTCCCCGCCCTTGTCCCACTCCCCGCCCTCAAAGTGCGACGGCGACACCGTCCGCAAGATCAGCGTGCCGTTGTACCCCTTGGCGGCGGTGAGCACGCGCAGCGCGGCGCGGAGCGCCATCCGCTGCGAGTAGCGCAGCGTGAGCTCCGGGACGCCCGGGAGGAGGCAGTAGTTGCAGCCGGCGACGCGGCCGGCCTCGTAGAACACGGACGGCTTGTTGTACCAGATCCCCGCCGAGAGGATGACGTAGTCGAAGCCGGCGATGTCGGCCGTCCAGGCCTTGTCCGGCTCGTCGAGGTACAGGTGCCACAGGCGGCGGCCGGTGTCGGATTGGTTCGCCCTGACGAGGAACGGCGACCTGAAGATGGCGAGCGTGAAGTTGTAGGACTCGTACACCAGTGTCCTGAACTCCAGATCTGCCGCCGTGGAGACATCTTTGGGGTCCTCCACCTGCAAACAATTTGGGTGAATCACAAATAAGCAATCACAGATTTGAACAAGAAGCGCAGTAAAATGAAATCGAATGTTAGTTACCTTGGACAAGAGGCACATGAGTGACTGCATATGGTTCCTTGCAATCGAGTCTCCAATGAACGCCAGCGACTTGCCCCTGACGATATCCAAGAACGCCTCGGCGTCGAACCGTGGCATCTCGCATCCGGCCGGCCGCCACCGCCACTGGAGGAAACCGCGGTCGGGGCGGCCGTACTTCATGCAGTTCTGGTGCTCCTGGATATGCGGGCAGCTCAGATTCGTGTAGTACGGTCCCACGCCGTCGTCCGGGACCCACTCGCCGCGGAAGATATCGCATCCCTTGGGCACCCGTGCTGCGGCGGCGGCGGCCGCCGACTCTCCCTGCCGAGAGCGGAGACTAAAAGCGGACGGAGGCAAGGAGACGTCGGTGTCGTAGACGTCGAGGGATGGCTGTGGCCGGCGCGCGGCGAGGAGGAAGACGAGGGTGAGCACGGCGAGCACCGGGAGCGTCGCCGCGGCCGGGTTGACGAGCTGAAACATCTTCCGCATCGGCGAATCGCCAGCAAACTGCAGGATACTGGTGGATTTAACGGGATCAGTGGAGGCTAGCTAGTAGTTTCGACCTATTTGCATCGCAGGCGAGTGAACTCCGAACTGTGAAGAGTGAGTGCTGGGAGTGAAGGTCTGTGCAAGGACAGAGGCGACTGCCCGTTGTGTGCATGTGGGCGTGCGGTCCCAGCTTTCATCAAAACGGGATACTACTCTCACTGTTTTTAAAATAATTGTGGTTTTAGATATGGTCAAAATCAAACATTTGTATCTTTGACCATTAATTTCTAAAAGCTTATATAGTTTAACCATATATAAATTATATACCATGAATACATTTATCATGGTGAATCTTTAAACATAACTCTCATGTTGTTAAACAATACTATAAAGTAAGAAATAATCATTTGTAAAAAATAGAAATATTTGTCTTTGAGCAAACTCAGAACTGCAATTATTTTTGAAACAGAAGGAGTATACTCCCTCATTTCATAAAAATTCTAGTTTTAGGTTTATAGGTCGTATAAAGTGTGCTAGTATTGTTTTAAGTTTGTCACCCTCAAGTATCTCGGTCGATCGATTTTGATCCTTAGCTACAAAATCTGGCAACCAACTCTTCCATTTCTGGAGTCCGTTTGTTTATCATCCTCTGACAATTTTAGTCAACGTAGGCGTAGCCATCCTTGCTGATTGTCACGTTTGTATGATGTCGACGCACGTAGACGTAGTCTCCATCTAACCCACTCTCAGATTGTCACGTTTCATTTCCCCTCTGGCTCTAAACGCTAGGTGTAGATTGTGGCGATTGATGTGGAGATCAAGGTCGCGGGCAGTGATTGAGGAGGCTGCCGGCGGATTTTGGGCAACGCGCGCGGTCGATGCAACTCCTGATTTGAAGCAAGATTGCGAGGTCAGTGCTCTGCGCCACGATTTATGGATCTCAACTTGAATTTCCGTCCCCTGGATCTAGGATTTCATGCTCCTAGGCTAGTTAGAAGGACGGATTTGGATTTTTATATGTTTAACGTGAGCTAAGTACGTGTACTAGGTGTCTGTATTAGTTAATTGATATAATGATTTGCCTTTTGCATTTGCCTAAGCATGTGGATTTGGGTGTGGAATTGTTTAACAGAAGAGCTGACGGATTTGTTAATATTCACGTAGCACGCCGCCAATAAGGTTTCATGTCAACAGCGAGTTTTTGAACAATGGGTGGAGTAGTGTCCTACATTAAGTCGGTAGTCAATACCTATGAACATCCTCACAATGGTAAAGGAAATAGTGGTGGGTTGATTGGCTACAAAACAGCTGCAATCTATGGACCGGCTATGGATTACTTGTACAATGTCTATTGACGGGATATATTAGGGCGACGGCAATGGTCATGCGGCAACCGGTCCATATACATGGGTCGGTTGTCAGCGGTCTATAGTTTTTTATCAGACGCACAATGGTAATTAAAGGTCTAATGGTAGGACCCATGAGAGATAAAATAGCAATTCAGCTCCAATCGCCAGCGGCAAGCGGGATGGTGAGCGACGAATAGGCAAGAGAAATGTTTTTTTTTTTCATTTCCTATGGACGGTCCGTAGTGCTAAGGTTGACTGAAACCTATGGACTGGTTTGCCGCAACATTGTAGTTGCTCTTATTGTTTATTGCCTATTAACCGCTTTGGAGCAACATTAAGGGTGTGTTTGGTTGTGCTGTGGCTGTGAAAAAAGCTGCTGTGGGCTGTGAGCTGTGAAAAAAGCTGTTGTAGGCTGTCAGCTGTGGAAAAGCTAAAAGCCGTTAGGTTGAAGTAGCTATGGCTGTGAAAAAATTGCTAAAATGTCTGTAATACCTCTAAAGGTCCGAGAGACAATATATATGTAAATTGATTGTTAAACAATGTGTGGTTCACATATTTACATGTAAAACATCATTTAAAAAATTAATTTACTTAAATTTTGCATCCACATTAACATACATAGGCTAAATTTCAAAAGATTTTCAGAAATATATTAACATCTGGGGGCTTTTGTACAAAAACGTCAAGACACAAAAAATACTGATATTAATTACAAGTTTATGTGAGGGCCTGTTTGCAAAAGCTTCTTTCAATGGCGTTCTTCTCTTTCCAAGCCACCATTGCCGATCTCCGGAGCTCAAATCGGCACCGAAACAAGGGGAAATAGTTCATGAGAAGTGGGGGAATCAAATCCCCGGGCTATGACACACCCGTTTGATGTGGAATTTTGGGTCGGAGCTGTGGAGATGTAGATTATTTCGAGGAGGAGCAGCCATGACGGGTTGAACACCATGGCCTCCAGTTGGAGACGCATGACTATGGGAGAGAGAAGAGTGAAACGGCTGTCCTGCTGGCGAGCTCCAATCGAACAGGGGCGGATTTCCTGCTGCTGACCTCGAATCGAACAGGAGTGTCGCACTTCGGAAGGCAGGCGGGGCGGAGCTTTGATTGGACATGTGGCGGCGAATGAGGGCGTCGGCGTCGAGCGGGACAGCAGCAGGGGCGGGCGCCGGGGCCGGGGCCGGGCAGGGGCGGCGCTGGCGGCAAGGAACCCTAGCGCGCGGTCGTCGCCTCTCGCCGGTTCTCTGTCGAATGGGGAGGGGAATAGAGAGAAAAAGAACGAACCGTCACCACATAACCAGTGGCAGTGGGTAATTTTCGTGAAAACTTCCTCCCACAGCTGCTCAAAGCAACTCGAAAGGTGATGTGAACTTTGCACTACGTAAAAACAGCTTTCTTGGAAGCACTTAAGAGAAAGCAAGCCGCTTTGGTTGGCTGTGATTTTTTTCACAGCAACAGCAGGTGCAAAAAGCTGAACCAAAGACACCCTAACTGTGGTTGCTCTAACCAGTTGTCGCTCTGCATCTCTAGGCAAGACCTGTGATCGAATTGCACATCATTGAGCTATCTGTGTGGAAACATCTAGTGCACATCGATGCATGTGGTCTCTCAAATGTCGGGGGAGGTTACAATTTTTGTTCCTTAACAGAATGGCCTTTTTTTTTTTTGAGCAAAACAGAATGGCCTACCTGATCCGTGACGAAACATGAAGCCCAAATGCAACACAAGCCGCGCGGGCAAAAACTGCCGCCTGGCTAGCCAGGCCCGGGAATCCTGCGCATGATTTAGCAACATGCACCAGCCCATCGAACGAGATTCGCGTCGGGGCGTGTAAACGGCCGTCTGATCCTAGGCCGATCCAAGGGGGCCCAACCGGGCTGCGAACACAGACATCGCCCGACTGCAAATTCTCTGTTGGGAAGTTCTGTCTGCGCAGGAACAGTTGCATGATTTAGTATCTAACTATCTATAGCAAACAAAAACAAATACTGAACTAACCGAGAAACATGCATGCATATGTACCCGTCGGTCACGGTCGTGCACGCACGCCAACATGGTCACGACGTCTCCGTCGAGCACATTTCCCCGATCAACATGTTCACTATTGTCTCTCAAGTTGACTTTCAGGTGACAATTCGTGATGGCGATCGAGTTCCCAGCTCCCACTACAGCTGCACTAAGTTGCTAATTATGATAACGTGTTGACTGATGCAGAGTAGTATCACTGATCACGTTCTACTAGTACATTATACTAGTTAGCTACGCACTCCCGTGCACATTGTAGTTGCGCTCCCGACCGTGAAGTACGTACGTCGAGAAATCCGTGGCCACGACTCCACCGTTGCCAGCCATGAAGGCGGTCATTCCGTCCGTCCGAGGCCTCCTCACCGGAGGTCGCCGCATCCGCCACGCCGCCGTTCCCAGGTCCGCTTCGTCCGTCCCGGTGCTCCTCGCCCTCCTCTTCGTCGCCGGGTTTGCGCTCTCGCTGGTCTTCCTCGGCCCGTTCGAGTGGTCACCCATCACCTCTTCGGCGGCGCGGCGACGACGACGTCTACACGCGGGGCGAGTGGGTTCGCGACCCGGGCGCGGCGCCCTACTACACCAACGCGATGTGGGCGCCTTCATCTAGGACTACCAGAACTGCATGAAGCACGCCGGCCGAGCCTCGAGTTCCTCCAGTGGCGGTGGCGGCCCGCCGGCGGCGGCGGCGGCTAGCTGCTGGAGCAGTTCGACGCCGCGCGGTTCTTCGCGCTCGCCCGCGGTCGATCCTCTTCGTCGGTGACTCGCTGGCCAGCAGCCACGTGCGGTCCCTCGTGTGCGCGCTGTCGCAGGCGGAGGCGCCGGCGCGGGAGCTCGACGCCCCCGCGGCGGGGTTCGAGCGGTGGCGGTTCCTGAGGCACGGCCATCGCCGTGTCCTTCTTCTGGACGCCGTTCCAGGTGCGATGGCGCCTGAAGCGCGGCCCGCTGGAGGCCGTCGGCCCTGATCGTCAGGGCGAGGTGTTCGCCGGCACGAGCGACCTCCACCTCGACGAGCCCGACGCGCGGTGGACGTCGGCCGTCGCGGGCTACGACTACGTCGTCGTCTCCGCATCGCACTGGTTGGCGTGCCCCGCCGTGTACTACAGCGGCGGCCGGGCCGTCGGGTGCCACGCCTGCGGCGGCGCCGGCGGCAACCTCACCGCAGCGCTCGTCAAGCCGGAGCACGCGCAGCGGGCCGCGTTCCGCACCGTGCTCCGGGCGGTCGCGGCGGCGGAGGGGTTCAAGGGGACGGCGATCCTGCGGACGGTGGCGCCCACGCACTACGAGAACGGCGGGTGGTTCGACGGCGGCCAGTGCACGGCCATGCGGCCGGCCGACCCCGAGAACCCGGTCGAGATGGCGGAGCTTGAGGCCGAGTTCTACCGGGCGCAGGCGGCGGCAAGGAGGAACGGCGTGCGGCTCAGGCTCATGGACGTGACCAACATGATGCTGCGCCCGCCGCACGGCCACCCCCACCGGTAGTCCGGTACGGCCATGGCCCCGGTGAGCACGAGGGCTTCGACATCGACTGCCTGCACTGGTGCCTGCCGGGACCGATCGACGTGTGGAACGACCTGCTGCTTCAGATTCTGGCCGATTAGACGCATTCAGTAACCAATACCCAGCGACGCAAACGGAATTTTTCGTTAAGGTTTTCCCCTACTTAATTTTTGTTCGTTTTTTTTTTGAGGGAACACTTAACTTTTGTTCGTGAGAAGGTTGATGAAGAAACAAAACGATTCAATTAATCGGGCTGTTCGGCTTCGCAATTGGCACGGTATCTTTCTGTTCTTGCGAGTTGCAAGCAAGGTCAGCATCTCCAGTTCTCCAGCACAAGCCCCCTAAATCAAGGAGGCTCGCGGCTGCGTCGGACTCGAAAGTTCGAACGGTTACAGATATCGAACAAGTTCCACAATTGGCTGTGCTGCGGCCCGACGGACTCGACGAAAGCAGCGGAGGAAGGAAGGCGTCTGGTCCGCTCGATTCAGCAAAAATCTCAACGCCCAGATGCACCACCTAGGAGGCTAGGAGTATCTCTGTCGGTCCTTTGTTTCCGGATTGCTGAAGAAGCCGTAGCCGCATGGTGAGTTCTCCTGTTACTTGTCCCGTGCTTGTTTTATGATTAGTTGAGATCATTGCAAGTTCATTTATGTGAACGATCGAAACATATTTTGCCTTGTATCTGTTGAGATTGAATCATGTTTGGAAATTTAGATGTTGCTGAGAGTTGCTATTTGCAATTCAATTAAACACTTTTAAAAGAAGTTCAGTATAACGAAATCTTCATAAGATAGTCATGGTGAATTCACAATATGTAGAATCTTCAGAATTCACAAGAATTCAGGTGATCTATGATGATCATAAATCGTCTCAGAAAAAGGGAAAAATTATCCAAAAAACTAAACCTATGACAAAAACTGACTTCGTCCCTTCAGATTTCATCACAGATTGAAATTTCCGTGATGTTTCTTAGTCGTGACGGATGGGCCCAGGTCCTTGCGGCTCATACCTTGTGACGAATTTGAATCGTCACAATCTCCCCCCACGGGCCAGCCCTCCCTCCCTCCTCTCTCGCCGGTCTCTTAACCATCTCTCCCTCTTCGCCACTCCCTCCCTCTCTCTACCGATCTCTCTCCCTCTCCTCGCCCCTCACTCCCAATCTAAGCTATTTCCCTCTTCATCTCCGCCACTCTCCTCCCCCTTCGCTCACCCCTCACTGGCAGTTTGGCAGAGAGCCGCGGCGATGCTAATGAGGAGCGGCGGCGGGACGAGGTGCGCAGACAGCCAGACAATGAGCGACAACGAGAGGTGTTTGTGCGGACCTCGAGTTCAGACCGAGTGTGCCCCCCACCCTCTCTCTACTAGCTCTCTACTCTCTCCCTATCAGCTCTCTATCTCTCTCTCTCTAGATCTCTCCCTCCCTCCCCTCCCTCCCTCTCTCTCTCTCCCTCTCTCTCCCTCGCTCTCTCTCGCTCTCTCTCTCGCTTCTCTCTCCCTCCACCACCATTTCGTGGTCGTTCGGTCACGAGGATTCGTATCACAGGCCAATCCTAGTCCAATGGGACCGAAAGCGACTGCAGCAGTGGAATGGGGGTACCGAAACAGGAAACATATTGTTTGGTTTCCTTTGCCGAAGTTCAACTTTTCATCTGTCGGAAAGGTTGGAATCTCATGAATAGTTGCCTTAGCATATTCTCGAGAACATCATGCTGAATTGTTTCTTGCATGATTGTAAGGGATGGCTTGTATGTACTGCCATACACCGATGATGGTGATGCAATGAGAACATGGTACCATACAATAATGGACATTTTCAGCAGTTTGTTATTCTTTCCACATGTGGTTTTGTTTTCTTGCCATTCGTATAAAGGATACAAAGATGCTATAATTGACTACGTATAAACACGTCACTGCCGGAGACGGGCCACATCGACATCACCCATTGTCTAACTCTCACTGTTTCCATCAGTCGATCTGTACTCTGTTGCAAGGTGGATGGTAGAAAGTCCACCATCACTAGCCTGTGTGCGACAAATATTCGTTGGGAGCAATATCATCTGTGCCACAAATAATGCTACCTAAATCTAATGATTTAAAAAAAAAGAAAAGGATTTCCGCCCTCTTTTTATACTTGTACCATGATGAAAGTCTGCAGGTTACGTTCCCTGAGTCCTGACAGACTAAAGCTTCCATGTCCACTGCTTCAACAATGGAGCTCATGACGCTACCACTGTCCATGGCTTTGGCACTAACGATCATCTTTGTGCTGAGCTCCGTACTCCGCAGGCAGCGGAAGCAGGCGCTGAACCTCCCGCCGGGCCCAAGGGGATGGCCGGTGCTGGGCAGCCTGGGCCTGCTAGCAGACAAGCTCCCGCCGCACCGCGTGCTGGCCAAGCTCGCCGCGCGCCATGGCCCGCTGATGCACCTCCGGCTGGGCTCCTTCGACGTGGTGGTGGCCTCCTCCGAGGAGACGGCGCGGCTGGTTCTCAAGACCCACGACCTGGACTTCGCCGACCGCCCGCCCACGGCCTTCGGCGAGATCCTCGGCTACGGCTACCAGGGCATCGTGCAGACGCCGTACGGGCCTTACTGGCGCGCGGCGCGCAGGCTGTGCGCCACGGAGCTCTTCTCCGCGCGGCGCGTCGACGCGTTCGAGCGCGCCCGCGCGCGGGAGACGCGCGCCCTGGCGCGCTCCCTGTTCGAGCGTGCCGGCGCCGCCGTGCGGGTGAAGGAGCACCTGCTCACCCTGACGATGCGCAACATCGTTCGCATGTCGTTGGGGGAGGACTGGTACTCATCCAGTAATGGTGGTCGGCGGCGTAGCAGCTCCGAGTCCGAGCAGCAGCTGGCCGGCGACGAAGCGTTGTTCCGGCGGACGCTCGCGGAGTCGTTCGCGGTGACCGGCTTGCTGGGCAACGTGGGAGAGTGGGTGCCGTGGCTCGGCTGGCTCGACCTGCAGGGCCGTGTCCGGAGGATGAAGCGCGTGCACGCGGTTTTCGACCGGTTCAACGAGCAGATCCTCAGCGAGCACCAGCTGAAGAAGAAGGACCGAGCTGGGATGGACGACACTGACTTTGTGGACGTGCTGCTGCAGTTAGCCGCCGAGGACGGGCTCACGCGCGACGGCGTCAAGGCCTTCCTCCTGGACATCATCGGCGGCGGCACGGAGACGGCGGCGGCGACGATGGAGTGGGCCCTGGCGGAGCTCCTGCGACACCCGGCCGCCGCGGCGGCCGCCGCCGAGGAGCTCGACCGCGTGTTGGGCCGCGGCCGCTGGGTCACCGAGGCGGACCTCCGGGACCTCCCCTACGCGGAGGCCGTCGTGAAGGAGGCCATGCGGCTGCACCCCATAGGCCCCCTCCTCATCCCGCACCACGCGCGCGAGCGAGCGGTGGTCGCCGGCTACGACGTCCCCGCCGGCGCTCGCATACTGGTCAACACGTGGGCCGTGGGCCGCGACCCGGCGTCGTGGCCCGACGAGCCCGAGCAGTTCCGGCCCGAGCGCTTCCTCGCGGGGGGCAGCGGCGAGGGCGCCGACGTGCGCGGGGCGCACTTCCGGCTGCTGCCGTTCGGGTCCGGGCGACGGATGTGCCCGGCGTACAACATGGCCATGAAGGAGATGGTGGCCACGGTGGCCAACCTGGTGCATGGCTTCTCATGGCGGCTGCCCGACGGGGTGGCGCCCGAGGACTTGAGCATGGAGGAATTATTTGGGCTCAACGTGTGTCGGAAGGAGCCGCTCCTCGCCGTCCCCGAGCCAAGGCTGCCGGCGCACCTCTACGCCGCAGTCGACTAGCTTGGGTTAGTCAGCCTTTGTATTTGTACGTTGATGTATCATTCATTCATCGGAGGCGTTCGTATGGTTTGCCACGTCATACGCAATGTGATTTGTATCGATTTATCCGGTGTTTGGTGCATGGTTGAGCTTGGGCAGAGCCTAAATCGAGTTGAGCTCATTTTACTTGGGAAACCTGATATTTTTTTTTCCCCCTGACGTCCCTGTTTCACATGCCGTCAAAAACTGACTGCAGACCAAGAACCACACTTCGGGAGGAACAAGAGCATGCAAAACCTCCCACAGTTTATGGCCAGCCTCCTGCTGCACACTTGTCTCCTCGTCTCCCTCGATTCCTTGACCTCCTCAAACCCCCAAAACATCTGGAGACCAAACAACTGGCATAGTTCACTGTCTTCAGCACAAAATCGCCTCTTGCTCCAAAACAACCAAAACACGGCAGGAACAGAGAAGGATCGTAAACTCTTGTGAAGACAGAAGAATCTGACTAATCACTTGGCGAATGCGTTGATCTCTGCTCTACACATGCGACGTCGGCAACTGGCTCTCCGTTATTGATTCAAGCTTTGTATCAGGCTGCATCCGGCCGGTCGACAATGGCGAGGCTGAGCCACCGCCTCCTGGGCGCCGTGAACGTGGCGACGCTCCTCCTGTCCCTGCCGGTGGTGTGCGCGGGCGTCTACTTCCGCATGCGCGGCGGCGCCACCGAGTGCGACCGCGCGCTGCAGCTCCCGGTGATCGCGCTCGGCTGCGCGGCGCTGGCGCTCTCCCTCATCGGCCTCGTCGGCGCGTGCGGCCGCCGCGTCGCCACCGCGCCGTTCCTCTGGGCGTACGTGGTCGTCATGTTCCTGCTCACCGTCGCCGCGTTCGCCTTCGCCGTGTTCGCGTTCGTGGTCACCTCCACCGACCGCGGCGCCGGCGCCACGTCCGGGGCGCGCGGGGACAGGGAGTACCGCCTCGGCGACTTCTCCGGCTGGATGCAGGCGCGCATCGCCCAGCCAGAGACGTGGCGCCGCGTCGAGAGCTGCCTGGCGCAGGCGCACGTGTGCGGCCGGTTCGACGGCGGCGGCGACGCCGGGATGGACTTCTACCGGCGACACCTCTCGCCGATGCAGGTACTTACACTACTAGATAGCAATCAATAAATTTCTTTACATCGTAAATGATCAGAACTTGCTCTTGTCTGATCTGTTACGTGTTTGCATAAATGCGACGTGCAGTCCGGTTGTTGCAAGCCGCGGACGCGGTGCGGGTTCCGGTTCGTGAACGCCACGTTCTGGGAGGCCCCGAGGCCTGGGACGCCGGCGGCGGCCGGCGAAGGCGACTGCCGCGCGTGGAGCAACGACCAGCAGGCGCTCTGCTTCCAGTGCGACGCGTGCAAGGCCGGCGTGCTGGCGACGGTAAACAGGAAGTGGAAGGTGCTGTCCATCTTCAACGTCGTCATCCTGGTCGTCCTCGTCGTCGCCTACACGCTCGGGTGCTGCGCCTTGCGCAGCAACGGCGGCGGCCGGTACAGCAAAGGCTCCGGCGCCGAGCAAACCTGAGGCGGCTGCGCGCGGTCGTCCAAGACGTGCAGTGATCTAGTTTTAGGGGAAGTCTCTTTCAGCACGGATGATAATGTTTGACTCCAACTATGATAAAGCTGCGAATCTCGGTCATTTATCTTTGTTGGCATCGTGAAATTCCGGCGAAAATACTGTAAAGTTCCTGGTTCCAAATAGTAACTCTGGGATCTGCAGTACGAGTTGCACTAGACACGTCGTAGCTGGGACTCAAACCAAGTTCCCAAACTAAAGCTAGCTACACAGCTGCACGCTTGCGTGACTTGAACCATGGGCCTCAGCTATGGCAAGCAGCACCCGCCGTCGCCGTGGCCGGACCTGCTGCCGGAGCTCGCCGGCCTCATCCTGTGCCGGCTGCTGTCCCACACCGACCGCCTCAGCTTCATGGCCGTCTGCCGCCCGTGGCGCCTCGCCGGGCAGCTCCACCGCCCGCTGCCGCCGGCGCTGCCGTGGCTCCGCTTGCACGATGGCTTCTTCCAAAGCCTCCACGGCGGCGAGCTGCGCCTCTTGAAGGCCGCCAAAGACGCGCACGAATCCTCCTCGGCCCGCTACCTCGACTGCTTCGACAGCCGGCTCTTCTTCGCGCGATCCGACGACGACAGCGGCGCACGCTTCCTGATCAACCCTTGCTACCCTGCATCAGGAAGGACAATCAAAGTGCCTGGACTCCGGTTCCGTTCGGACTGCAACTCACCCCGGAAGATGATCGTTGGCTCGCCTGACGGCCTCATCGTCGCCAGCTCCTACAGCAGCAGTGAGGTTGCGTTCTACAGGCCGGGTGACGTGTCATGGTCAGTTCACCCGTCTGACTAGTACCCTGCAGCTGGGACGGTACGCGGACATGGCATTGCACCGTGGAAAGCTCTACGTCCTCACTACAAAAGAGGACCTTCTCGTCCAGGGCGTCGGCGACGATGCCGCCGGGGTATCTAGAGCATGTCATCATGTGATCAAGGGAAGGCAAGATCAGGTTGCCACCAGGTTATACCTGGTTGAGTCGCGCGGCAAGCTGCTTATGGTGAAAATCATTTGCAGTGGCGGTCATTCGAGCTTGGATCAGGCATCATGTAACAAGTTTGTCGACAATGTTGTTTTCAAGGTATTCGAGGCGGATCTGGTTCTGGGTCGATGGTTGGAGGTGAAGGCCCTGGACTGTGGCCAGGCTCTCTTTGTCGGCAGAGGAGGCTCCAAGGCTATTCCCTTGACGGGCCATGATGAGATATTTCAAGGGAACCGTGTGTACTTTACAAGCGATGATTTGGCTCTGTGTTTGCCTGGGTACGGATGTTCCCAGCTATGGTTTCTATGACTTGGGTAGTGGGACAGTTAGTCAAGTTTTTCTCAAAACTAGGGGATACTCCGGGACATTGTACAGGTCGCAATGGTTTTTCCATTGTACATGAGTGAAAGGCGGAAACGTGCATTACGAACACGCAAGTGCTTACTGTGTACGACCAATATTAATGCCCTAGGTACTTATATAATTAGACAGGTTGCAGAGATAACGCATGACATGTTTTCAGGAATTGAAATAATTTTATATCTGTTGTTGTTTGTTTCAAACAGTCAGAAGTTGTCGTCACTATGTTTCAGGCTGCCAGCAAGGGGATAAATTAAATGGCACGAGCCTAAGCAGCTTCAAGTGACGTTCTGCACCACCTCCTTTAAACTCTTGCTCCGCCACTGAATATACACGGTAGTACATGAGATATACATGGATATGCACAATGGTAGAGGATCTCCTAGGTAATCTCTCTCTGTTAGCAATATTAGGCGCCGTGCATGCAACTGCAAAGCATGCCGTGACGTGCAGTCCAAGTACGGTTGACGGTTGAGATTGATTTGAGAAGATCCCACGAGAGATACCCCCAACCCACCAAAAAAAAAAAAGGTAGAGCAGAATCCAACACGGAAAAAAAAAAGCCAAACATGAAATCATTGTGGAATCCTGTTCTGTTTGGATCGTGAACATATCCAATATATATGAATCGCACTGGGGAAAATCGGATCTCGTCGATAACCACATGCATGGTCTCCTCTGTTTTTGGCTGCCGGTAGCACCATGGGCCTCAGCTTGGGCAGACAACGCCCAACAATTTCGCCTCCCTGGTCAGACCTACCCCCGGAACTCGCCGGCCTCGTCCTGTGCCGGCTATCGTCCCATGTTGACCGCCTCAGCTTCAGGGCCGTCTGCCGCGGGTGGCGTGTGGCCGCGCGGCAGGCGCACAAGTTGCCGCCGGCGCTCCCGTGGCTCGTCAGCTTCTTGTGGACCGGCGGCGGCATGATCCAGAGGCTCCCCGGCGGCGAAGTGGTACATGACTGGTACGCCTCGACTACCTGCATTATGGGCTGCGTCGATAGCTGGCTCAACTGCATACGGCCCAACAGTAACAAAGCTCTTACACGCGTCCTGATCAATCCTTACTCCGGAGCCTCCCTGGTTTTGTATCCACGCCGCTTTGGCAATTGCGTGAGCCCACGTGATTATCTCCACCAGATAGTGTGGTCACCTGACATGAACATTGTGGCTGCAACCTCCATCGTGAGCAACCATGTTGCTTTCTACCGGCCGGGAGATTCCTCATGGTTGATCCAGGCACCATATCGTTACCGAGGCTATGTGAACATAGCCTTCCACCGCGGAAAGCTCTACGCTGTTACCCCCAATGACGAGCTCTTCTCCCATGACCCTGGCAACGACGACCACCACGCCACCGCCGGGGTAACTTGCAGGCCGGCATCTCGTGCTGAGCAATTAATCGGTGTGCAACCTTGGAGAGTGATTGAAGAGTACCTTGCCAAGCGCTACCTTGTGTCCTGTGGCAACAAGCTGATGGTAAAGATGACAGCTTCTCTTCTCACCGATGGTTCCAGCATGAGGGCATCAAGCAAGGTCTGCGACAGAATTGTGTTGAAGGTATTTGAGGCTGATTTGGTCACGCGTCGGTGGTCGGAACTCAACAACTTGGACGATGGCCAGGCTCTTTTCGTCGGCAGCAGTTGCTCCAAGGCCATCTTCCTGTCGGGCAATGATAAAAGATTTCAAGGGAATCGTGTGTACTTCCTGGGCGTCGATGCGGCCTCTTGTTGTCATGAGGAAAAAACATGTAATATTCCGAGCTACGGTTTTTATGACTTGAGCAACGGCAAAAATGATCAAGTTTTCCTCAAAAGGAGGTCCTGGAACTGGAAGGGTATCAGTAACCATGTGTACAAGTCGGATTGGTTCTTTCCGAGCATGTGAACGAGTAGAAAGTTAGTATGATGTAGCTCGGACTCGGTTGGTTAGAGTTTTGTGGTGGAGCAAGGTTTATCTGAGTCCTGAAACTCATACGGGCATCACATTTTCTTGGTATTTGTCCTGGGATGAAAACGTCCAAAGCGCAAATGATGCGTTCACCCAGGTCTTTGATGGTGGAAAGCGTGTCGCATCAGTGGCTAATTACTTTAGTGGTAGGTGATGTCTCCGTCGACGACTTTGTGAGAACTCGTGCATGTATGTGAGTGTCTGTGTTTGTACCCTTTTTTTTTCTAAAAAAATGGTACATTCACTTATGCTCTTTGATGTGTGCTAGAAGTTTTCCATTCTACACAGGACCCGATCGGTTTTTTTTTCACTCTTTAGGCCCAATAACCATTTTTTTCAATCCAATACAATCTAGGAATGTTTCTTTTCTTTTTTGTTTTTGACTATTTTAGACTTTTTCATCCAAACTGATTGCACGAATTGTTCGACACCGGGTGTGGTTTCAGTGCAAGAATTGTTCATTTAAGGGTGGATGTTGGTCTCCAAAGCCGCCGTCATTACTATGTACAAGAATTACGTGTGAAACAATACTCTTTTTATATCTTTTCGCTCATTGTATCCAAGTTGCCAGTTCTCCAGAATCAGTATTCAGAAAAACAGAGTTTTTTTTAAGGAAAAGGAGGCAGGTGCTCTGTCGTTTTATTAAGAAGGTAGAAATGGTTCATGGCAGCCAAGGCTGCACAGAGGATAGGTTCAGACAAGAAAAAATAGTAACACCCAGGTTCTCCTAGAGCGATGGCCAAACGACTGGCCTAGCACAGAGACAGGGACAAATGCTCTTACAAAGAAAAGTGAAATTTAAATTAACAAAATAAGGGGGAGGTGGATGGATGGATTCAGTTAATGCTTGTCTTCCGACTGCACCTCAGGAATAAGCTGCTCCCTTCTTGTCTCCCACAGGAAGGTGTCCCTCTCTTGTTTGCAGCGCAACGTGGATGCATGATCTTGACACAACATCAAAGGTCTTTCGATTTCTCTCCTTTCAGTTGTTCCACACGAGTAGAATAACAGGCCTGTTATCAGTCTCTCCTCCCTTGGCATAGACTGCACCTCACGATGCAACAAGAAAAACATATAGTACAGGATTCAGATGCAAGGAAGATTCCACATCATCCTGACATATTCACACTGCAATCAGCTGATTAAGTGTTCAGCTGCAGACCTTATCTTGAGATATTAATGCCCATCGTTCATCCTCACTTATCACAGCATAGGCATCAAACTGTATAATCATAAAAGATAACAGGTACGACATGCATATGAGAGTACCTCCAAACATCAGTATTGTCTCAATTTTGTGTCACTTCCTTCAGCTTTTGTGAACAGTTTGTGTTCTCTAATGTACTCAATGACTTCGTCGGATGTAAGATATTTTATTGACAGAGACCTCCGTACACAGTCTCTGCATTTGGTCATATACATAAATAAATCACTAGACGGTCATACTGGAATAAATCGCAATAGTTGCTAAGAATGATACCTAACTCTGGATGAACTGATCTGATTCGGCATAATTTCAGCAACTGGAATTATGTTGTCCTGGAAAAGATTTCAGAGAGAAGGATATAAACATCAGTGAAAATGCAAAATACTTCCATATCAAGATTGCAAAACTATAAGTTCTACCCGGCATTCTTGCAGTATCTCGCTACTGGATATCGATTTTCCAACATCACTTCCTTCTCTGCGTATACAAATAACACCGAAGTCCTTGCATATGGTTCTGACCTGGAAACAAGAGTAGGTGTTATCTGAGTAAGTTCATCCACATGAGAAAATTTAGAAGAGTTACAAAAAGGGTGCATAAGTCTTGCATGTTGGCATAAGATGTCAACAACTATACCTGATCTGGAATCCAAACACCTGAAGTGCTGAATGACTCAAGCAGGTCAGAGCCACATAAGAGCATTACCTTTAAGTTATCTGTAAGATGGTTCTTTGTAAGCTAAGGTCACAGGTAAACTATATACGTGTGATCCAACATTACGTGAAATCATGATGCCATCGTTGAACAAATATTCTACCTATGTACCTTTGTCAGCTAACCCACTCTTGCACACAGAAATTCGAATTCTCGAAAGAACTTTCAACGTGCGTTGATAACCTTTCTGCATTGCCTATCAAGAAAAGAACCTATTTTACATGGTGAAATCAAGGAAACTTATTGGTAACCACCATGAAAGATCAAATTACCTCCCATGGATCAACCATCACAAACGATGAGCTAATGCAAGCAAGTTCACAAAGGCGAATCCGGTGAGTAGCCGGTAACAGGTCCTAAAAGCTTAGAGACTCTGAACTCAGTTACAAGATCGATATTGATATTTCTGCAGTTACACATTCTTACGAAAGGACACAATATACCTTCTTCTTATACGCATCATTCACCGGAGACATGTATCCACCCAGCACGGAATAACCTCGCTTCTGCAATTCATCCTTTGCAAGCTCTGAAGGATCCATATAAAAGGAAGAGCAAAAGCTTTATTGCTCGCTTCCAAATTCAGGAAGCAAATCAACCATCATTGAATCTTACCAAACATACGAAGGTGCATGTAAGTGGGAGGATTGAAGCTCCCCGTGGCCACGAGCACGACACCGCCTCCATCCTTTCTGGATCATGAGAACCGAGAGAAAGATGATCACAGAGGCCATGAGGACACCCATCGCACAGCTCAAACAGGAAAAGATCAGGCTTTCTATCTACCTGTTCGGATCGATGGAGAGCTTCTCTGTTGGGAGAGGCACGTTCACGCTCATCGCCTCCATCGCCGCCGAGGTGGAGAGGTGCCGCGCGGGGCTGCTGCGTCAGCGTGGGAGGGAGAAGGGGATTCCGTTCGAGCTTGTTGGGATTCTCGTAGCCGTTGGATGGGGATCTGGTGGTGGTCGCGGCAGTTAGATTGGTGGAGGTGGGCCGGTGCAGCCCAATCACAGCCCACGTCTGAGCCCACGTCTGAGCCCAATCACGTCCGTGACATTTCTGAACCTCAGACAGGCTCAGAATCCCCCGTATCGTCATTCAAAGAAAATCCCGAAAAATCACCTGACGCCGCGCGGATCTGCAGCTTATTCCAGGCCACCTCCCCATCGCCGGCGGCAATGGCAAGTCCCAATTCCGGCATCCCCATCAAGGTCAGTTACCATCTTCTCACCACCCGTACTCACGCAGAATTTGTAGCTCGTGGAATCGCCTTCTTCCCAAGGCTAGGGTTCTTAGGCTAGCCGGCTTCCGGCAACGGGCCACGGGTAGGATGAGAACTATGGGCAGAGGCGCGGGCTGCATGGTGCTAGGTTTAGGAACTCGTGCTCCGGCTCGAGCAGGCCCGTGGACAGTTAGGGATTTCACGTCTTCAGATGGGTAATGGATACAGAATGGGGCCAGCAGAAGGGAAATAGCTTGGTCAAGAATCCTAGATTCCGTGTATTTGACAATTTCGAATGTCTCGACAACAATTTATCATGCCAGATAGTTAGTAGCCTAGGCAGACGTTCCTGCTTCGGCAGGTATGTTAACTGCGCTGCAGTTTTGATGTATTGAGCTTTGGGTGTGTAAAAGCTACAGTGCATGTGCATGGGACTACATTCTGCCATTTCTATATGAGAGATCAAGAACCTTATTTGCTTTATTGAGCTGCATATGATATATTTGTTCTCGGTATTGTCGCCTTAGAATTGTTTTTATAATTTCTAAGTTTACTGATTTGAGCCCTTATTAATCGCAGGCTGAACAAGACTCTGATGGATCAGGACAAAGCACTGCGGATATGACTGCATTTGTAAGAACTTGTTGTTATTCTGTGTCAGCTTTACATTTTATTTACATCCTGAGGCTATTACCTGTAGATTCAGACCCTTTTTATTGTACAATACTACCAGTGTAGGTCTTGCTAATAGCTTGTCTTTTGCCTACTACTTTCAGGTGCAAAATCTTCTTATGCAGATGGTGAGTTCATAGTTCTATTTGTTGCCTGTTATGCACCTATACGCTGCTATTCCTCTTACTGAATCTGAATACCTTGCAGCAAACCAGGTTCCAAGCTATGTCCGAGAACATCATTTCAAAGAATATCCTTTTAAATCAGTTTTTGTTTGCAGCTTATTTCGTAATAACATGGAAAGAACATCAGTGTCCCTTCTATTTTGGCTCATGAAATTTTATGATTGTTGATGCGATCGTAAGTTTAGGGGAAACGGTTTTAGGGCCAAACTGCCATTCATAATGTAGTCATTAGTTTGAATCTTAAAAATAAAGACTCTTTGGAGAAGTAAATAAGGCGTTTTAGTCCAGGTCAGAGCTGGAATTGGGTAATGCTGGTAACAATAGTATAGTATGGCCATAACCATCTTAAAACTTGAATACCCACCTTGAAGGCTTGAAGAGTACATCGAGCTTGATGCCTAGGATATTTTAAATCTCCAACAAATAGGTGGTGGAGCCAAGAAGTTGAGGTCCATTATTTTCAGTTATCATCATGTACATGATTTGTTCATCTTGTTGTTTTAAATGGAATAGTGTCGACATATATACCTGCCTACTTATTACTATCCTTAACTAATGCTCACTAGATGAAATGGGTATGAGGATCGATGAACTGGAGCAGAGCATCAATGACCTCAAGGCAGAGATGGGGAGCGAGGGCATGACGCCACCAGCTAAAGTGAAGGATGAGGAATCAAAACCAGCAGATAGCTCTGCGTGAGTGCAACTGCAGTAGCTGGTGGCTGGAGGCGAATGCTGTATTGAGATTGTTTGCATTCATATCTAACATGTATCTTTTATGAGGCTTCAGTGGGAAATACTAACTACTATGATCAGATGTTTAATGGATGGTTGGCCATGAGATCGATATGTATTGGAAAGAAAAGGGTGCATAAGAAAGTGAGGATGTTATTTATTTTGAAAAAACTGAGGAAGCCAAAGTCGCAAATAAAATGGAACAAAGGGAGTATAAAGCAAACCACATGGAAAATTTACAAGGCAGCCCATATACCTTCATATAATGCTCACATACTAAATCGTGATCTCACTCTAGATAATCTAAAATAAACACACACTCTATGTTGATTCCTTTTATTGGGTGAGGTACCCTCGATTGTGATATACCAATGTAGGAGTCATGGGTTAAAATATCCAGCTAAGCCATTTAGCGGTAGCCTTCAAAACAAGGTTATAGTGTCATATAGCAGGCTATTAGCGGAATTTAATGGTATTTAGCATTGAAATTGATATAACGACGATTCTTTCTAGCAGCTATAGCAGGAGGCTATAACAGGAGATTTGAAACCTTGGTAGGAGTAAATACACCTGAGTAGAAAATAGGCATATTCTTACCATGATAGATGCTTCCATACCATATTTGATGCTACTTGAGAATTATCTGCGGAACGGAAGGTTATTTTTTCCCTCTGTGTCAAATTACTCATATTAGTGTTCTAAGTTCCTATACTAATATTTTTTGATACAAAATTATATACTCCATTTCAAAATATATACAATCTGGCTATGTTTCTAGGTGTTCCGATTCATAGATTCTTCTTTGAATCTAGACATATGCTTGCCCAGGTTCGGAGAATGTTCAATGAACCTAGAGCAATGCCAGAACTGCATATATTTTGAAACAAACGAAGGGAATAGTTTAGTAACACAAAAACTATATATTATGATAGTATTTCCCATGATGAATCCAAGACTCTTTGAATTTCTACAAAATTCAGTCAAAAGATATATTTGACTTATGACAAAGCTGATGCAGGTATGTAATCTGTTATTGCAAATATATTACACGTGCAAATTGGTATTTGGAACATGCAATACCACTAAAATGCAATGAGGCTACTACTAGATTTAGTGACATTAACTTCGGGAAATTCATTTTCAACATAGTTTACATATTGTTTCAGTGTCGTAACCATCTTGTTCGAGATTTGATTTACAACCATAAAGGAGCATGGCATAATTTACAAATCAAGAAAACGTCCAATATCCGTGAGTAACAGATCATACTGTTAAATATGACATAACAAGGCCTCTCTGGGCCACTTCCATCCAGCGTTATGAACATCTGAAATTATTTAACTTTTCCGAGAATTTTTAACAGGCAAAGGATAACATCACCGCATCCTATCACAAATGACACATTTACACCAAGCCTATAATAAGCATTTTACACAAATGAACATATAATGAAAAGAACCAATACAAGCAAATCTACACTAATAAAACCTTGCAAAGAGGCTGGACCACCTACAATAAGCCTAAAACCTCACCAATGCCTACAAGACTCTTGAGAAAAAACAACCCAAAAGATGTAAGGCTGACCCAAAGTCAAGCAATATCATGCCCGCCGGAAAAATCAAAGTCTTTCTCTTCCCGTCCCGGGTCATCATTTCCTCAAAATCTGTTCAACAGCTGACTTTTGTGTATCCGATAGACCCTGCAAAGGATTCATCAGAGCTTAGCGTTAGTGTAGGTTCATACATTTGACCTAACTTCTCATTCCCATTAATGCAAAGAAGCAATTCAATGACATGTCACCTGGCAAAGATACTCAAACATTGGTCGATCACTCTCCCATAGGTTGACAAAGATGTTTGTCAGAAAGTCAGCCAGCTTCACCTGCGCAGGAGAGGGAGTTATTCATTTTTGACATCGCCTATAACAAATTACAGGTTATGGAAGAAAAAAGCAAACCTCATTAAGTGGGTCGATTTTTGTCAGATCATCATCATAACTGCCATCGTCATCCTGTTATAGGATTGGGATAAAATTAAGTAAAAGCATAAATACAACAAAAAATGCATAAATACAACAAAAAATACCAAAGCAAGAATTGGTTCTAACAGACCTCGTCAAAAACTTTGGCCATTGCCTTTAGATGTTCAACTGATGGATTAGTATTTGAAGGAACTGATGCTGAGTACATGACATCATCTGGAATACTAGTTTCACCATTCTGAACTTCTTCCCAGTCACTATCCTGAAAGCACAATATATATGGAACCTCAAATCTTTGTAAAACAAACATTCCAATTTGGACTTTTAAATGATGAGAGATATAGGTTAGAAACCTCATCGCACTCATCATCATCACCACCAACTTGCTCATGAATTTCAGCTAAAGTATCTGCTAACAGTGAGAAGATCTGCATAATCCATATTCAAAATCAGGTATGCTCAACAGTCAGCAGTCACAGCTCTATTGAAAAGCTAGTTGATGGCTGATGCCTCATTAAACATTAGTTACACAGTCCCATATATATGTGATGTCCGCACACTAAGGTTGGCAGCGTCTGCCACATCTTCATGCCAAGATTGCCTAAGGTAAGGTGATCAAATTCTCAAACATACTTAGGCTAGTTCAGGAGGATCTATCAACATTTTTACTGATACAGGTGACCGTGTTGGCAGAAAAGGGAATCCTCAGATGTTACGAGCAGAGCCACCAAACTTCATCAAAATTTAACTCAAAATGCGGTAAGTTTGGCAAGATGCAGCTGCGAAGCAAGTGCAACAATGAACATCACTGCTTTCCTGGATATGTAGTTTTGATGGGGAATGGAAATGTGAATGATCAACTTATTATTACCTTAGCTGGGAGCGGAATTTTAGTCCATTGATCAGGAGCCACTCGAGCTTTTGATCGGGTGGTTACACCTGCACTAGTCTGCAGTCTTTGGATTAGAAAAATGGATCTTCTATTAGGTGAAGTACTAATTGTTCGACACCAAATTCTAACAATAGTACCTTAATAAGATACCCTTGCACTTCAAACTTAGATAGTTCAGGATGGCGAGTTGATACGAGAAGAGCTAATGCAGTTGTTGTTACCTTTATCTGGTACGATCCTTGAATTTCACCTATAAAAGGTATTTGCAATGGAGCTTGTTATTCAGGGAAACAATAGATAAGGTAAATTTGATTCAGCGTCACCATATGATAGTGTAATGTGAAGACTCGCCTTGTAGTTGTGACCATTCTGACATGATATAAACAAGTGAATTCCCATACCCCTGGGCAGGGATAGAAAGCAAAAGATTGATGAATTGATCAACGTTTGGTGAACTCAGATGTACCTGCATGCATACAGTAAATGTCAGATATTATTTGCTCTGGTATACGCCTCCAATATACTTAGAAAAACATGTGTTTAGATTAAATTTTTCAGAAAGTACAGAATCGACACTCAGAAACTGACTGGTAGTTTTGTTTCAGACATTGCACTCTGAAATTTGGAGAGAGATGGAACTAGCTGGGTCAGTAGACCACAGTTGCACCAGTCAGATCACTGGTTTACAGGATTTTTTTCTCAAACACGTAGGACTAGTTTACAGGGACAACAACTTTTCAATATCATATTCTTAATATTTTTTTTGTAGATTTAGAGATCAAATTTTTAAGGAACCAAAATGTCAGGAAATTAACTATGTGTGATCATTATTTTGATCAATTTAATGACACTGTTTTCATGCGCTAGACCCAAGTAGCTTTAATTTATTTGTGGCCAGAGATCTTCAAATTTAACCATAGCTCCTACAGCTTTAATTCATTGAAGTTACAGATAGAGAACAAAAAACATAATTGTATAAATGGAATTGATCGAACAAATGATCCAATACATAGGAAGTTCAATTTCAAATATCCATATAGGAGAGCAGATTAAAAAACTATTTGTGCTAAGCCTAATTGAAAATGCTATCAGTCAAACAAATAACGATTCATTTTCACTGCGTCAGATATCCAAACATGCATTCAAACTTGGCCCAATCGATCTGTGGGATCCATGTTGGAAAAGGATGAACAAAAAGAGCTTCCTTTTACATGTCAAACAATCAACAACGTGCACACGCGCAGGGGAGAGGGGGGCGAGATCAACTCACTAGTCTGGCTATTATAACAATAAGCGAGCATTTCAATCCTGCAATGCTGCTTGTTTGCATACGTCTCACAATAGCAGCGATGAGGTCCGGTATGTGTGGTGATAGGTGCGAAGGCATATGTAGAATAAGTTGCAACACAAAGCTTCCAACAAAGAGTGATACTGAACTTTCTAACACTGGATCTAAAAGCCTGCAAAGCCATTGAAGAACCACGAGATCAGCACAGCCAAAAAAAAAAAAGAATACTTAAAACATCAGGACAAGAAGTAAACAGGCCCATTTTAAAGAAAATATTACAATTGAAAACGTGCAAGTGCAGACTCTCATGTACTCTGTTTGGCATATTTTTAATCCTCAAAGAACTATGCTTTGGCTTCACCGTAGAACCCCCTCTCAAACATATAGTTTGGCGTTGCAATGACAATTAGATCTAGAAGAAACAAAACGAGTTCCTGGCAGCGGGTGGAGGTTGATCATGCATTGTATTTCTTTTGCATATTCCTTTGGCCACTAAGATGGTTTCTTAAAAGAGATACAATGATAACTATGACTTTGAAGTTACCTTGAAACAGCATCAAGTAGCATCTTGAGTGTACGTCCTTGTTCACCACCCCAGGCAAGCAACTCCTGCCGTCCACCTGATATGAATGCTGCCAAACACTCTGTCGCATTCTAATTGAGAACAGCAACTATTAGGGACACATTTCCAAAGAAGGTAGGCTACATACTGAATAGAACAGTATCATGCTTTCAGCATGTACCTGCATCTCTCCATGGTCATCACTTTCAAGAACAATTAGAATAATAGAAATAAAGCATGTGTCGAAGACTGCTTTAACCACAACAGTTGGGGCATTCTGAAATATGAAGGCCAGCATTAAGACTAAGATGAAAATAAAAGCCATAAGCATCCTACAAAAGAAATTTTGAATTTCACTTAACAGAATTTGGAGTAAAAGACATACTTTGAGTACCATCGTCAAGAGATCCAGTGAACCTGCAACTAGTCCATCTGGCTGGATCTTGGGCTAGTCAATCAATCAAAATTAGATTTGTGTGATGATGCTGGCAGTTTCAGAAAGAAGAATAATAGTGATGTTAAACTTGCATCGACATCTTACTTTCCCTAAAATGGATCCGATAGTTGGGAGGATCCTAGACACAAGCGGTTGTAAGCATCCAGGAGCATTCTTGATGGCCTAAAAACTAAGATACCATGTCAAGTGTAACTTTGAGGGGTTCAAGCCAAAAGGAACTGTACAGCCATTTGCCAACAAAAGATAAAAGGTACAGGTAAAACTCTATGTAAGAACCATAGAAACACAGCATAGAGAAACAAGCTATGACAGGAAACCATCTTAGAAGCAAAGCCTTTGTTGGCTTTGCTTAGAGGAGTAGATGTTCGTCAACGGCAACGGCAATGGCAATCAGTATCCAAGAGGGGCAAAAATACACATCAAAGTCTCTTATTTTGGTCAGCTCCCTTTTGCAATCTCAAGGATCTTCTGGACATGATGAAAGGATATTGCTTTTTCTAATACTTTACTTTCTTTGCCTTTTCTTATGTTTTTATTTTCTTTCTTTTATTTTTTCATGCTAGTTCTTGTGGGTTTCATCTCTAGCCTACCCCAACTTGCTTGGGACTAAAGGCTTTGCTGTTGATGGTGTTGTTTAAGGAACTCATCCCTTCATTATGTACCAATAATAAAATGACAAGCTTCTTACTTGGTGTATATCAATGAACATTTATGCTAAAAGATGTTCGATTAGAATAATATATGTGCATAATCAATTAAAACGGAAAAGAACGGACTAGGACTATCCAATTCTAAAAAGAACATACCTCTAGCACTTCTACGCATCAATACTGATGAATGGGTCAGCAATGTGTTGAACCCAAACATCTAGTATAATAGGGGAGATGATGGGCTCAATTGAAGTTGATTGCTCTCCGCCTACATATCAGATAAAAAATTATCAACTCAAAACGCAAAGCATAAAGCAGAGACATATTTTTTTGCACAAATTGACAAACGTGCCAACCAGAATTGATTGCTGATTGGAGGGTTTCCAGAACAAGATGCAATGTTTCCTCAGATGCCTGTTAAAATTCCATTTAGTCAATGCCCTTCAATAAATGACAGATAATGTTTACACCCGCCAAAAAAAACCCATACCTGCCGCAGAAGATCAACAAGAGATGAGAGTATGCCCATAATATTAGGTTGAATCAAATCCTGATTAGACCCGGGTAAAAGTTGAGCTATTGCTCTACAAGCGCCAACTTTAACTGGGGGCGGCCTGTCAAGTAAACAACTCAGATAAATGCAACATTCTCATTGTATCAGGGATTACAGGACAAAAGAACTGATGGCCTTACACATCCGAGGCAATCGCATGAGCAGCATTGAGTAGAAATTGTTCACGGACCCCCTTACTTATCTGATATGTTTATCCAAATCAGCTTTTCGAGAATATAGCAAAAAAGGAAAAGAAGAGAAAAGGAAGCCTACCACTGAAGAGAACTTAGGCACAATGGAGAGTGCACGCGCATGGAGAAATGGATATTGATGCACCCCTGAAAATCATAAATTAGTATTTTAAAAAACAGGGGTGCACAAAGAGATCACCACGTAAAGAAAGATACCTGTTCCCGCAATGTCAATTGTCATTTGCTCAAGTAAATCCCGCACATTGTATTTTGATAAACCAGAATCCTGAACAGCAGAAAGAACAGAATAAACAAGAGAAAAAATTTCTATTTTTGGATTTAATCATTCAAAAAAGAAAAAGAAAATGAAATTGAAATGGAGCCCCTCTACTTTGCTGGTTAGACCGTTAGAGCAATAAACCACTTCATCTTAATAGAGCATTACAAATTTTCATACTGTGCAAGGATGCTGCAATTAATTGCTTCGTTTAATTTTGCAGACAGAGATGAACTAATCTGACAGTTAAAACATACATGCGAGATAACGTGGCATACATTGGTTTATGTTGAAGAAAATAAAAGGAAAACTTATCTCTGCCCACTTCCCTATTGCTAGAATACCCATTGTAGACTGGTAGCCATTCTGCCACTAGCTCATGTATACAGGAATGAATTCTCACAATTAAAAAAGACAGACATGGAAAGTTGAACCATGGTAGCAAGTTGAGCATACAGCAGCAACAAAATATAAAGACTGCCTAACCAGTGTTATGAATCAGTGCAAAGCCATGCTGAGGCAAGTGTCCTTGCGTTTTTCTATAAAATTTGGCTAGTTTGTTCTAGGAAATTTGGGTACATGTGTTCAAGAGCAAACATTCAAATGTCACTTCTTATCGTCCAAAAAAAGAAAAGAATAAGAAGGTGCCACAATATGGGGCCAACCAAGCAGTTATTTATGTCAATATTTAAATACATGTGCAAATGATATAACCTGATTCTTCACAAGTTAAATCCATACCAGCATAATTTTGTTATTTAAAAAGTCACAATAAAGCATAGTGGTCAACTTTTTTATGGACAAAATAGTCTTTATTCAGTAAAAAGGGTACTTTCTTACACCAAATACCAACAGAAAATTAGTTGAGTTAATGCACTGCTAAGAAGAACAAAGAAAATACAAATCAACCTGTGCTTCACATAACTGTTCTGACAGTGAACCGAGTGCAAAAAGTGATGCCTCATGAAGCTGCCACAAGAAAAAGGATGCATTAGACAAGTCAGCAGCAGAAAGCATCAGTAGCAATTATCAAGCAAGACTGAACTTTAAAGTGTCACGGGTGCATATAATAAGAGAAAACACTGTTGGTAAGAGGGCAAAAAAAACACTGAAATGCTGACGTTTAAATTTTTAAACTTACTCTCCACCAGTCAGCAGAACCAGCTTGTTTCAGTTCTCGTGATTCATGAAAACGCATTTGTGTAGCTTCCAAAATCGAGTCAATTGCATAATCTTCATACGCATTAACCATCTCTTCCAGCAAAAGCGACCCTGAAAACCAAGAAGTGATGATTTAGAGCAACTGTGTGGCTGACAAGTACCAACTGAAGAGTAGATTATAAGCTGACCCCTCCAAAATGTTTAGTTTAGATATCTTTAAGCGCTGAGGTTGCAAGGCAGTCAGTGTCTATTGTTTGGTAGATGCAAGACAGAAGTAAAAATTTAACTCATTAATAGTTCTAGTTCCTCCTATCAATTGCTGGTTACATAACAACAAGCGACATACTGGTAAGAGATGTTGCACTTTTAATAAAGCAAAACAAGTAACAGAAGAATCAATATTGCAGCTTGTACCAGACACACGACAGCTATAAGTAACATCATCCTCATCAGCAACATACTGGTTAGCATCACGTGACCAGCTTTGCACCTAGCATAACAAAACAGACAAACAAAACCATTAGGAATTAAAATAAGGAGACACGAAGAATCACTATCAGACAAAATGTTTGTGAGAATCCTGAGTGATGTTACAAGGAGACATGACAAAATCTCCCCAAATTGGCTCGTAACTTATTTAGTGTACACTGCCCTGTGCAAAACTCAATCTCAATGGTAGCATCACATGTGTATTTGCGGTGCCAGTCAATTCATACCTGCTCTTCAGTTATTTGTTGAAAGCCTATAGTATAGTATGCAAGCTCCTTAATATTCCCCCCAATAACCTGGTCGAAGAACCACGAAAATCAATACCAAAACATGATACACAAACAGCCAATAACAGACGTACCTTAGATAATCTAGTATTCCCCACAATGGTTGTCCACAGTTCAAATAACTTCATAAAAATGAGAATGTCAATAAACGGTGGCGAATAGACTGCAGTAATAGAGTAGAAAGAAAGTATCGACAAAAAGGGAAAGCATTACCTGAATCTCGAAGGACTCAAGACTTCTTTCACCACCATCGGAATCATAATCAACACAATCAAAATCCTCTGAACCTTGAATGGATGACAGGTGATAGATCTTGAATGAGGAGATAAATGTTTGCCACAGAGGTGCAAGAATGGCTGTGCAAAATTTTCACTTTGTCAGACACTGAAAGGTTTAAGAGCAAGCTAATATGCAAAGTATGATGTATGTATACTTGCCAGAAATTTTAGCTTCAGGCAGTCTAGGAAAGTTTTGGACAAGCTGAAGTAAGCATTTCAGAACCTGAAGAGAATACAAACATAAGAATCACTACTAAATCTCAATGACATGCAGCTTTTGGTTTTGGAACACGGTTTGATGATTTATATACCTCCATATGCATGATCCAATCATCAGGGTTTTGGGACTGCACAGGGGAATTCAGAATTATGGAGAATTGCTCGATGAGTGGATCAAGCATAGAAGTCATCAAAGTAACTATATCTTTCTGCATAAGAAAGGCACCTCAGTTTCCACAATGTGAAGTAAAACAAAAGGAAACTCAATAATAGACAAGAAATAATTTACCTTATATACACCACTCATTGATCCAAGCATGGAAATGCATGAATGGACTATTGCAAGAGCCTTTGCACGAAGAGACTTTTCATAAAGCTGTCATTCACCAGTGAAAACAAATGAAAATTGTCTCCTAAACAAATTTTCAAAAGGAAATGGGAAATAGGAACACGAAAATACCAGAAGAAGCTAATCTGAACATACATGAGGAGATGATATTATTCTATGCAATGATGGGAATAGCTCTGGTACTAACTTCGGAACACAAGTATCATCTAGATCATCCGAAAGAAGGGCTAGGCACCGTAATGCTCCACGAACTGCAAAATGTAAGTAGACGACCATCATAAGAATTACTGAACTCATGTCATTGGTATCAGAAATTACATTAGTATTTCTGAATACTAATTATTTCCATCATACAGTATTTCATGACCAAAAACAGCTAATGAACACAGTGCTTAAGCCATGGGAGCACCCTAAGATGAAATTTTCCAGATTTAGCTGCACTAAAACACCAACATGAGGACGTGAGGTCATCATGGGCATGGGATGATGATAAGACCACAATAAGCCCATCTATAAAAACAGAGTGTCAAAAGGGGTGTAGACGTGTAGTTCTTCAAGACCTTATTCACAATGTTCCAGTGACAAAAATACTTGGATATTTCTTATGAAGGCAATAGGTAATATCATCCATCACATACGAAACCTGTTACGGCAACCCAACCAGATTCTAAAGCACAGAAAGCATGCCCACATAAGATCCAGGTCCGCAAAAACCCCACTTTTCCCCAGTAGTTATGCACCAGTCAACGCCCACAAAAATCCTCCCATTATTCTAGTCTTTCTCCCCCAGATTAGCTGTTTCAGAATCCCAACCTCACTTATCTTTGCCGATGCTCCTTTCCTTTTCCTGAGTGCTTCTCCCACACACAGAAGGTAACACCACGACAAAATGTACCACTCATGGAGACAATCATTTGGCGGTGCAGCTACAGACCTTTCACCGCCATCTTCACTACATCAAATTGACCCTGGGACGTTTTTATTTTATATGTTTTTGTGTGTGTGTCTGTGTGGGACACTGGGTGGGTGGGTAGACATCACAGGCTTTATCATAGGGGTTAATGGTGGAGGAAGTTGTACGTGTGGTTGGCTAGCAGCTAGAATTTAGGGCCTTGGCCACAGGGCTTGGACCCATGGCAAGGCAACAAATTAGTAGCAATTTAAACGGCGATCTTAGAACAACTTGTATTTCCTTCTTAGCTCAAAGCAGCACACTTCCTATACTCAATTACTCATAAGCTGATAGGCTTAATCCTCATCCTAATCCTGTATTCCTGTTGCAATTCTTACCCCGACGAAAAATAAAGTCTAAACATCCTAACAACCTGGACTTGCTAGGCTAAACTTGACGTGAAGAAGTCCTGCGACATGTCCACCTCACCATGCCCTAGTCACTTCTCGCAGGCGTGGTGCAGCCCATGACAGTGGTTGTGGAGGGGTGGTCTCATCTTAGTATATTTCACAACTATGCTCTGATCCATCATTATTTACAATATGTTGGCTAATGACACAACCACCAATGAACTAAAAACCAAAAGAGGACATCTTGAAGTAGAGTCAAAACTCAAATCTTATTGTCTCATTATTAGAAACAACAGTTTACGCAGAGAGTCCATTACAAAAGCAAGAAATTTGTTTATTCAGCTTTTAGTCCCTTGTGCGTAGGGGGGTTCTAAATCGAGTCGATAATATACAGAGAAGTGGAGGTCGACCTAACCTGACTTGGGACGAGTCGGTTAAGAGAGACCTCGAGGAGTGGATTATCTCCAAGGAATTAGCTATGGATAAGAGCGCTTGGAGACTAGCAATCAACGTGCCTGAACCATGATCTATTTTTTTTCTTTTTCTGTTTACCTGTAACTCTACCTTTTGCCTTTTGTCCTTTTGTCTTTCTCTTGTTCTTGAGTCTTGTGGGTTTCATCTCTAGCCTACCCCAACTTGCTTAGGACAAAAGGCTATGTTGTTTTTGTTAGTCCCTTGTGCGATGCAAAATTTTAAGCATTGTTAAAAGTCATTTACATTTTTGTTCTGATAACAGTGTTCCATTAGCCTTAAGAGATGGAATAGCCAAAACGGGAAATCAAAACCGTTGAAGCAAATTAAATAAAACATCTGAGATTTTACGATAGATATCAGAGAACCAATATATCCAACGTTGTGCCTAAGGTAGTTTTGTACAGAGAAAAAAAGTATGGCCAATATGGTAGAGCTCCAGCTCAATAGAAATCCATGGTTTCTTGGAGCTGGTTATATCTACCTCCTGAAAGATCTGGTGCAATGTACGGGTTAAGGGTTTTCGGTTTAGTCATTTTGTTCTTATTTTGGAGTTTGGACTAAAATATAAATCCAAAACGCTCATCTTAAAAACTCAAAATCCAGCATGGATCTCGGAGCTAGAGCTGTGCCGAATAGGGTCTATATTACATGTCAGAGCTGGCATGTCCCATATGAGCAATTGTATCCATGCAAGATAGGATGTAGAACATATTCAAGGAGTGATGGCTTCTGCATGAGTATAGGCAGAGGTTAGCTTTTCAAGCTTCTCAATACATATAAAGTTTGGCCAATCTTTTGCACTGCTTGGCTTAAAGCCTTGGAAGATTATGCCATCATAAAGGGCACAGTTATGGCGCTTCTTCCAAGAAGCCGGCACAAAAGGTCAAGAAAAGCAAAAGCTGGTTATGGCTCCCCTACAGCCCATTGTTACCCTTGGAAGCTAGTTTCAAAGAAGCCAACAACAACAACACAACAACAACAAAGCCTTTCTATCCCAAGCAAGTTGGGGTAGGCTAGAGATGAAACCTGCAGGAACCCACAAGAGAGGCAACACCAACCAAAAAGAGAAAGGGCAAAACAGGATAAAAGAGAAAGAAGAGAGAAAAAAGAGAGTGAAAAAGGTATTACAAAAAAGGGTTTTAAAAAGGGTTAAAGAAAAAAGGAGAAATCAAGGTTCCGGCACGTGGATTGCTTGCTTCCACTCTCTCCTATCCATAACTAGCTCCTCAGCAATATTCCAGTCCTTCAGGTCTCTCTTCACCGCCTTTGCCCATGTAAAAGGTGGTCGACCTCTGCCTCTCTTCATATTTTCGGGACGACGTATTACCCCACTACGTACAGGCGCCTCCTCCGGTCTTCGTTGCACATGTCCAAACCATCTCAAGCGATGTTGAACAATCTTCTCCTCAATTGGTGCCACCCCTAATCTCTCACGTATGTCGTCATTCCGGACTCGATCCCAAATTGGAATGTTCAACTAATCTAAAGAGTTACAATAACAACTTTTATAGGGGCTGACATCATCCAGTTCTAGGCTCTACAAATACACCACTAAAACAGGTGCATGCCCTTGTTTCTAATGTTGAAGTGGAATGTAATTTATTTACCTCCATTCCCATTGCTCTGATCACCAATTAACTTTAAGAGAAGGGGAAGTAACTCAGGCCAGTCTTCAGGCCAATCGTGCTGCCCAATAGCTGCTACAGCCATGCTTATAGCAGTACGAATTTTCCCGTGAGAATCATCCAGTGAGGTAAGCAGGAGCTGCCGTATGACCACCTGAAGCGAAATAGCATT
Source organism: Eragrostis nindensis (assembly GCA_012490785.1). Classification (NCBI taxonomy): domain Eukaryota; kingdom Viridiplantae; phylum Streptophyta; class Magnoliopsida; order Poales; family Poaceae; genus Eragrostis; species Eragrostis nindensis. The sequence goes on from JAAXCT010002208.1 coordinate 52,430, forward strand.
GAGAACAAAGGCAGTTTAGATACAACATAGGTATAAATTATTAAATTAACATTAAAATTCAAGAATACACGGTAGCCTACTGTTCATGTAACATAGTCAGTATAGATAATAGAAGTAATTACAACACCGGGTGCACAAGTGAGAACATCATAGTTGCTGGTCTATGTTGGTGCACAGGAAAACATCCTGTACACAAATGGAGGTATAACTCTGCTGACTTTATGGAACAAACCCATTGATTTAATCTCACTGTATAATGCAATTGCTCAAGAGCTAGGTGAAACAATGTGAAGATTGATGATGGTGTCAAAAGGATCACCTGTCCTTTGCTTTGGCCTCTTAAATGTGAAACCCTTGACTCTTTTAATTATATTCAACAGTTAACCGGCAGAAGCATTTTCTACCGCAGTCCTAAACCATTAGCAATGATTTCAAGAGTTAATCGGTAGAAGCCTGGTCTAGGTTGCATTTATTTAATATATATATATATTCAATAAATGTGGGTGGCTCTCTCCAATTTGTCTGTGTGCCATATCGAATTTTTCTAACTTGGTATTTTCTGCGAAAACGATTAAATGGATATTGCTAGCATATTTTTTGGAGAACCGAAGGAAGTGGAGAAAAAAGGCATCAAGGCACATTCTCACTTGGGTCCTATTTTGTTGCGAATGAGAAATGAAGTATATGACAGTACCTTTTCTGAAGAAGAAACAACAGGGGGCACAAAATTTTCTTCGTCCTCCTGCCAATGATGCTTGATGAACTGCTTTAGCAACACAGCAGCTAGGTGGCAGGTGGTGAAGGAACAACAAAAGGGAACTCATGGAAGATAGTCTGAATAGAGTACAGAACGCACTGCAGAATTGCGATATAAAAAGAAGCGATAAAAAGGCTGAAAGGATATCTGACGTAAACCAAAAGGAATCTCTTTGTTGATTGTAACCTTGGTAAGGGCAACTCCATAACCTGACAAAACGAATGGCAAATGAGAAAATCAGGCTACTGACAGGTACAAGAAGTGGAGACTAGGCACAGGATGGTGAAAAATTCAAATTTCTTCCTCGGAAGCTTTTGCACCAAATGTTCATATTAAGCTGATTGGATAATTATTAACAGAGCAAGCGTTTAAGTGCATCAAATTTGAGCAGGTGCGTCAGAATGCTACAGAATGAAACTGAATTTGGCAAAATCATCTTAGTTTACTGCAGGACAACTGGACAAGTTCATTGGCATATATTACGCTCAGATCAGTCATTCTCCCACTGCTTGGAAACACATTTATGCCGTTGTCATGTTTTCCTATGCAAAATACAATTATAATTTTGCTATAATGGGGTGCGCGGGTTGTGCCAATCCCGGTAAGCTTAGCAAACAGAGCAACGCTGCAACAGCGAACTGCTGAACAGAGCAATGCTACGGTGCCAAAACTCACGAAAATTGTATCGACACTCTCTACAGGCTACAGCCGCCAAACGTTCGAGCAATGGTGGCTTCCGGTCGACGCTTCGAGAAAAATGAATGATACCGCAATTACAACCCAATCATCGTCGCCGGAGAGTGGGCGGGGGTGCCGAACCTTGGAGGAGGGAGGCCTGGCGGAGCGACTCCTCGGCGAAGGCGCGGACGTCGCGCGAGGTGTCGAGCGTGGCCGTCAGGCAATCCACCAGCCACCGCTGGTCGCCATCCGCCGCCGTCGCCATCGGAATCGACAAGCCCCGCGACGCCGGCTAGGGTTCGAGCGGCGACGAGCAGCTCCTAATCAGTCCCCCCGCGGGATCCACGGTGTTTCGAAATGGGATGGACCGCGCGGCGAGGTGGCGGTGGCGAGAGGGGGATTCGACGGGGGGTTTAAGCAAGCTAGGGTTTTTGCGGGAGGGGAGGGGGGCAGACGGAAGAAGCGACCAGTGTGGGGTGGCGGCCGGGAAAGGAACGGGAAGGGAGGAGAAGACTGGAAGCGTGAGAAGTTGGTAGAGATGGGCTGGCTGGGGCTTCCGAATGGGTCCGGTGTCTCGTTGGGCTAGACCCACCTGCCAGGCCGTCAGTCGCAGTGGCCGCTTTCGCAGTTTGAAGGGTCTCACCGGTTTTCGGTGGCGGGAAAAGTGGTGGGTTTTCCATGGCCGGAAAGGTGGGTTCTTTCCTCCGTCGCGGCTCAGAACGGTATTAAACATTCCTCTCTGTCCAGAAATATACTAGGGTACATTGAGTTTTGTCTTAAGTCAAATTTTTTTAACTTTAACTAATAGTATATAAAAATATATATTTTTCAAAGTAAGATAGTTATATTATGGTAGTTCATTTCACGATGAATCTAGTAAAAGCATTTTCATATTGTCAATCTTTACAGTTTTCTAAATATTATTGGTCAAAGTTCAAAAATTTTGACTTAAGACAAAACTCAATGTACACTATATTTCTGGACGGTGGGAGAACCTTTTCTACATGATCATGAATAAGTAAGGCGATTGACAAACGTCTCCTTGCGAACAGAGAGCTTGGGCGCAAGATGCGATGAAAACATAACTCACAATATTTATAAATAGCAATTCCTAATTTGTGTTTGTGACTAGAAAAATGAAACCCAAAACCTGTAAAAACGTAGGTTGTTGTCGAAGTTTTCCATGCAAAACAACTAGAAATATAAAACAAACTTGAATTAGCATGTTACAAACGATGCTGCAGGTCTTGCTTTAGCATGTTACATGGAAAGAAAGGTCACTGGTAGCTTGATAGGGTGAACGGTATGGATCACAATACTTAGTAGGAAATACAAACTTAACTTTAAACGTTGTTTTTTTATCGATTGAATGAAAAATCAAGAATTATTTTCAAAGTTATGCAGCCCCAACTAAAATCCAAATAAAATACAACCCAATATTCAATTAAAGTTTTGCAAAAGAAAAACGGGTCACTTAGAGTAATGACAAATGTGTTCGATGGATTTTGTTCCCGGAAAGTAAATAAGTATATGAAATCATGCATTCTAACGAGAAAAAAAATACATGTTCTATTTGTTAACTTAAATTTCTTATGGACGATGTGAGTAGGATTAATCAGTTGAGTCATTCTCCATGTTGAACTTGGTTTTCAGCATGGTACGATATTCATTTAGTTCGAAACGTGAGAATATCTCAATACCCTGTTGACGCACTAATCCCGTCAATCCATAATGGTTGTACGCCGTTATCTTCGTCAAGTATGCGCGTTCTATGGTTTCAACATGCACCTTGCCAACAATCATGCTGTCAAAACATTCGACAACTTTAAGATGATCCATTTGATGTAAAATAACATAATGAATGTTAGACCAATAGGTTCTTCGACTTCCTATTTCTTCTTTCCATTTCCTATCTTTCTTTTCTTTTTTTTTTTTTTTTTTTGCCCTTTACAATCGTTTTACTTATATTTTTTGTAGTCTCACATTAACTCCTACCTTGGGAGAGGAATGTAACAAGACAAGTTTGCTTAAGGTTCGTCCACTAACGGACCACTCTGTCGCACAAAATCCATCTAGCTACTTTCTTGTCAACTCTACCTACTATGGCAATGCTTCAAGGTTGGGTTATGCTTTGTTTATAGTGCTTTCCCCTGCTACCATTCTTATTCACGTATCAAACTAGTAGAGTTTGTTATGGCGACTTTTTTTACACACCATTAAGAGAGTTGAGTGCATAATCTTAGACATGATAAAGCTCCATCGTATGTGCATGGTCTTATATAGCATACATCCACTTAAGTGACGCACCTGTACTTCAATGTCTTTATGTCACCCATCAAGATATTTTATTTAGATAGAGTATTTTTTGAAAAACTATGATTATTTGCTCCCTGTGTAATAGCTTTTCTTGTGATTAAACAAAAAAATTATAACTATTTGCATTTATATCACACAAAATTGCTACTTTTCGACCTGAAACAATTACACATCTTCATCTTGCTACAATGAGTGGCTAACATATGGGACCAAATTGAAAAGTAATAGTTTCATCACAAGGGGTGCAAACATTTGTTTTGCTGAAATGACATGACTGCACCATTGCTAAAAAAATTAGAGTTATGCTTACTGGATTATCTTTTTTAAAAAAAGAAAGAAGTCTATTTTACTAGTACCTTCAAATATCTGTGTTATTTACTTAACCTCCTAAAGTAAATTTTAGTCTGATTTACTCCTCCGAACTATCTAGATTGGTTCAATTCGCCCCCTAGTGAAACTTTTCTTTTGTGTTTCTCTTTGCACGGGTTATATTTGAAGTTCAAATTTTGTAGGATGTTAGATGACATCATAATCAATGCTAGAAAAAGTTTTTTGGACTTTTTTTAAATATTTTTTGAATTATTCTTTCTCACATGTTAAATTGTATTCCACACCTTCCAACATACAAAAAAGTTACAAAACATTCTTTAAACCTTTTTTCTAACACACTGTATGTTTTAGCCTATAATCTCACAAAAAAGTACCCTCCAAACATGATGCATACCTAGAGAAACGAAATGGAAAATTTTCATAAAGAAGTAAATTGAACCAATATAAATAGTTTGGGGAGTAAAATGGACCAAAATTTAGTTTAAAAGGTTAAGTGAACAATGAAGATACTTGAAGGTAGTAAAATAAACTTCTTCCTAAAAAAAATATAAACTTGTAATTGACTCAACACTGTCTTACCTTCAAAAGTGCAGTGGCTCTAAACTGCCAGTCCCTGACAAACGACCCCATGTAAAAAGCGCTGACCCTACCGACCAGCGACAGCCAAATAGCCCATAAACCCCCGACCAAGGCCCCCGACCGCATAACCCTTCGACTCCAAAACCCTAGCCGCCATCCCAACCAAAGCGCGCGAACACCTAGCTCGCGGCGGCGGCGGCGAGGAGGAGTAGATCGGAGTCCGGCGATGGGGAGCGACACGGAGGCTGAGAAGAAGAGGGCGCCGGTGGCCTTGGCGCCTATCGCGAAGCCGCTCGCTGGCAAGAAACTCTGCAAGCGAACCCTCAAGCTCGTCCGCCGAGGTCTGGATGATTTTTGTTTTTTGCTCCAGTCGCCGTTGGTTTCTGACGATTCAGCGTATTACAACACATTTTTATTTTGGTTCCTCTCTTGCAGCCTCGGAGGCCAAATGCTTGAAGCGAGGTGTCAAGGAGGTGGTCAAGAGTATTCGCCGGGGAAACAAGGGGTTCGTCATTCCTATTGCTGTGCTCCTGCATTGTTGATTGTTCATCAATTCGTAGTTTATAACAGCATAGTCTGAAATGCAAGCTTTTATTGGACGGTTCCCGTTCGTTTCCCCTTTCCTCGGGGCATAGACTCCCAAGATATAAACCCACTGCAAATCAACAGTTCTACTGAGAATCTGAGATAAACTTTACTTCTCATTTTCTTCTACCGTGAAAGTAGCTTCGATCATTAAAAGGTGCGATTTTTGTAAACTTCCAAATGGACATTTCAGCTGCAATTGAGATATTCAGCTGACAACTATCTCGAATCAAGGAACGATAACTTGGAGCCAGTTGTGCTCTGAGGATTTCTTTGTGGGTATTGAGTTATCTATTGCAATACCTTCCGTGTGCCAGGGCACATTTGGGTTAAGGAAAATATGTGACAGTAGCATGAATGAGATGTCATCTCTCACAACATTGCTTGCATGACACCAGTCTACTATGTGATTTTGCAGACTCAAATCATTGTTGGCTATTGTTACAAACATGTGTTTGTTGGTCTAGTGATACATTCGAACCGTTAAAAGAATATGACATTTGGAAGACATTAGCACGAACATGAAGTGGCAGATACCTGCGAAGTAGTCTTTGAGCGAACAAGCGGCTAATTTTGTGTTCCTGGGTTAATTTATTTGGTGTACAGGAAAATACATAGCAGGACCACAGAGACATGCTGACTAGGAGGATCCATATAGGGCCTTCAAAGGGCCCCAGGTTACTACTCAGTTTTGACTTTTGACCCTTAACATTAGACCGATTCCAGCCATGAGTTATCCAGCACAATACCAATGCCCCACATACTTGTGATAGAATCCTGCTAAGTGCTAGGTCACTGCATCAACACAGCCATACACTGGGTCTGTAAGAAATATAATCTTTTCTTAGTCATCCTGATCTATATTCCAAATTGCCACCCAAAGCCCAAGACTCTTGTTATCTGCTGTGGCCTAAGACAGCAAAAGGAAAGATGTAGAGCAAAGGATTTAGTGGACTGCGCATTTCCTTAGCCTATCATTGAGTAACTAACTTTTCTCGAGCGAAAATAAATAAGTTAACACTTGTTGTGTCATGGTAGTTTTCAGAAAAATACCTTCATATTATATTTCATAAAAAATGTGTAATGACGTCAAATTCTTTTCAAATAGATCCTGTGGTTTCACAAGTGTGGTTCAATACCAAAAAATCTTGTCTCTGTACAAGGCGATTTCTCTTCAAATAGATTTTTCCTGTGGTTTCTGGTCAGTTGACCAGCTAGTGCCCAATTGGTGTTGTAATTCTGTTTGTCTGGCTTAATTTTTTGTAGTTATTAAGATTTGTTCCTTTGCCTTCTGAAGCGACGCGTCAATGTAATCTTGTTGCCAACACCCTGCCTAAAGCAAATTACCATCATTTATCTATGCTATGCTCTTTGCACATTCACCTGCATAACTTGGCATGCTTATGGTGCCTCAACTCAGAATTTATCCTGGAAACCCCTGTTTATTTGTTTTCAAATATGTGGGCTGAATAATTTCTGTTGCTTGGTGTTCTGGGTTATGTTAGCTTATGTTTTGCACTTTTGTTTGTGCAGATTGTGTGTGATTGCTGGCAATATTTCTCCCATTGATGTGATAACTCATGTTCCAATCCTCTGTGAAGAAGCCAATATTCCTTACGTATATGTTCCTTCCAAAGAGGTATGTTGCACTCTACCTGCAAATTTCAGTTTCAATTCCTTGCATTGGTTTAACATCAGCATGGCAAACATATCTCATATTTCTGATGCACACACACTATGCTAGGACATGGCCATCACAGTATTTTATGAATATCCTTCAACCAAATAGGAAAAAACTTGAATTTAGGAAAGAGATGGTTTGTATTGTTTTATTCGCCTATCACATGTTGGTCATTAAGTGGGAGATGGGCTTCTCTGAAAGCTTATGCAACAACAACAACAACAACAACAACAACAACAACAACAAAGCCTTTTTATCCCAAGCAAGTTGGGGTAGGCTAGAGATGAAACCTGCAGGAACCACAAGAGAGACAAAGAAGAGAGAACTACAAGAGGGCACCTCTGAAAGCTTATGCAGATTTTAATTTGTGTTTTACTTGGAGCTGTCCCCTGAACTGATGTTTTTGGTCACTGTTTTTATTTCCATGAGCCTTGTTTAGATGGGCCAAAATTCCTGGCTCAATCCACGTGGACGTGCCAGAAATTTGAACTAGGTTCTCGGTCCATCCATGTGGTTTGGGCTGGGATTCAGCCTTTTCAAACAGGTCTCTAGGCAACAGTACTGAATGAAAAAGAAACAGTTTGTCCCATCACGTTACAATAGAGCATCCATCTAGTCGTGCACTCACATCATGATTGGTTTTCGCATTATTACAGATAACCAAGAACATTCTAATTAAGAGAAGTCCATGCCTCAGATGCTAGTCCACCTTACTGATTCTTGTGGTTTCCAGTTTCCCTGAGAATATTAGTCTCCCACCTCAAATCACATTTTATGGTATCATGAGCAAACTGAGGGCATGATGACTGTCTAGTGGTTTCATAGGACCAGGATTTGCACGAATTGTTCTTAAAGCATATTTTCCTGCCAGGCTGAAATCACATTGCGTCCTTGTTTCGAATGAACTGTCATGATGCATCTTGTTGTTTTAGAATTTAAGGAGCTCTTCCCTTTGTGCTCTGCTGGTGTATAGCATGCCCATGTGGTGTTAGCTACGTCTTTTGTTCGTATAGGATTGTTTGAATGATTGCAAAAATATTTGAGCAAAGGATACTCCCAAATTAAAGTTTTCATTTTTACTTTTTTTTCCCCATGTGAATCGACAAGTGACTGTAAGGTTATCAGAACATGTAGCGTCTACATTCTTTGAGGAGAACACCCTTTGATTTATCCGACGTAGACACCCACATGTTGCTGCAAAGGGCTCCAAAATATTCACATATCAGTAGTTTTCTATTAAGAACATTTTATTGCGTGAAGCTCTGATATACTGCATGAGCATTGAACAAAAAATGAATTGACAACAAAGAGGACCAAACAATTTAGTACTTGATGAAGTTAAATTAACATGCTTCAGAATATGCCTTGAGATACTGATGCATTTTATTTCACCCTTGTTACAGGATCTTGCAACTGCTGGCACCACCAAGAGGCCTACCTGCTGCGTACTGGTCCTGACCAAGCCGGCCAAGGGAGAGCTGGAGGAAGAGGTCAAGGAGAAGCTGAAGACAGACTACGACCAGGTTTTGACCGAAGTCGCCGAGGTCACGTCATCAATGTTTTAAGAAGCAGTACAAGTCGTTGCGACGGTGGTCCTGTTTGTACAATGTCGAGGTGAAGCGAACCCGTGTGTAACCGAGAGACATTCTCGTGGATTTTGTAGAACAGTTGCTCTCAACCTGATTGCTTAGTTTCGATAAGCCGTTTGTGTGTCTATGATCATGGCGGGGTACAGACACACGGCGAGAAAGTGTCGTATCTTAACACCATACCCCGCGTTTTCCAGGTAGATATGTTGCTGTAGATGGGATGCACCATCCGTTTCTCTAGAATGCGTTCTGCACCGGACAACCTGTTTGTACTGTACGCGACCACACGGATCATGGATCCACATCGGTAAATCATTGTACCTTGCATTGCTGACGAGAGGACGGCGCCCCGAATGCCAGAAGTGGCAGCGAGCGCGACGGGGACTGGTCGATGTCCTTTCTTTTTTTTTTTTTTGAGAGGAAGTCGATGTCCTTTCTGGGCGTCCAGGCCAGGTTGCCGCGCAGAGTTCGCGCTTTGTCCGCATGCAGCCACGGCCCAGGTAGTTGGATCAACTGGTTCAAAAAAAAAACTGGTAGTTGCACGCTGAGGAGGCCGGGTAGGCGCTACAGTATATTGACCGATTGTTAGTACTAAGTACTACTCCCTCCGTCCCAAAATAGTTATCACTGTTGACATTCAGACATCAACTTTGACCTTTCGTCTTATTTAAATTTTTTGTGCAAATGTTAGTTATTTTTTCGTAGCATGTTTTGTCAGTATGGATAGTTCAATCATGACATATTTGTTTTAATATTAACACAAAAAATTTGAATAAGACGGACAGTCAAACGTGATGATCAAAAGTCAAAAACGACAACTATTAAGGGACGGAGGTAGTAACAAGCAGCAGGAGAAGTGTAAATCAGAGTCAGAAGAAGCACCACAGAACAGCAGCAACAGAAGCAGCAGCAGCAGGGCAGCAACAGCAAAGAAGCACCATCATGGCTAATCAAGGCGGGTGGTCGGAGGCCGAGCTGCGCGTGCTGTTGCGCCTGCGTGCCCTCCGTGAGCCGTTCTTCAAAACCACAAGGAACGCCCAAACAATGCAGCACATGTGGTTGGACATTTATGGGTCAGTAATCCTTCTTTTAACTTGTCGGCCTCCCCCCTCTGATCGTACACGTGTTCTTCGGATTGTTGTGTTCTTTTTATGGGTCAGTCTCATCTGGTTTGTGTTCTTTTTCAGTGTCTTCGTTTCCTTCGGATTCAACCGCACGTACGCTTCAGCGAAGGCCAAGTATCATAACTTCAGACGTGGTCCCACGGGCGAGGTCGTGTGGCAGGCAGCCCTGCAATGGGCGGAGCTGGTCCGGGGACCAGTGACGCAGGCCCTCCTACCTGGTTCGCCGGTGGAGGTGGAGCCCCACCCGCCGCTCCTTGCTGAAGACTTGCAGAATCTGATTATGGCTGAGGACGCGCCCCCGATCTTTCCCCCTCCTCTCCTCCCACTGCTGCCAGCCGATCCGGTGAAACCACAAGTTTGATGGTATGTTATCTCACGGGTCATTCCTTTGTTTTTTAAATATTGACAGAGTATGCAATGCAATGCAATGTTCGAAAAACAGAGGATGCAATTGATTGCGAAAAATTAGACATCCTATAAACGTGTAATTGGCTGATGCATATAAACCCTTGCTTGATTTGCTCTGCTCAATTCCATTGCGAATTTGATACTAGCGCGCAAGATACACGTACGCACTGACTGCACGAGTTCACGTACCGGCATGCGTTGTAGCCAGCTTCACAAAACTGCCTAATAGCGTTCTCCTGCTTTTCTCTCTAGAAGTACTGGTAGCACACATGTACACTCGTGGTCGAATTTTCATCCAACACGTACGGCGGAGACGAGCTCGCCGCCTCTGGTGGTGGTGCAGCTTTGCCGAAAGGCGGCACGGCTCGACGGTGCGCCTGCGCGGGTAGGCGGCTCGGCAGCGCTGTAGCGCGGGAAGTGCACAGTGTCGCTGACGCCGCAGCGCGCGAAGCCAGAGCGGATCGGTAGCCCCGGATTTTCAGGGGAGATTTCATTTTCCTGAGCGGCGCCAATTTTCTGTCCAGTTAATGGGCAGATTGTGATATGAAAACCGTTTTATGCATCTCGTGAAGTTTTCAGAAGCTCTGCATATATGCTGCAGCTCCTTGTGAATCTGGTGAAAGTTTGCAGAATGTTATACATTGCGACAACAGTCACTTTTATGTTGCACTACATGTTGAGTGCTCTTTTATATAATATCATTCCACGTGCCCTGGAAATGTCAACTACTTAATCTCTATGATTGCTCTTTGCAGCACTTTGTAGGAACACCAGTGACAGATGGTCTTCTAATTGCAAGAGGTGGGTGGTGATAGGAAGTTGGCACTAGCAGTGATCAACCTGCCGTAAGAAGCTTGGTGGTGGTTCAGTCCTAGTCCATCAAGCACTGAAAAAATAACATGAATGTAAAGTAGTCAGTACGTACTAGTCGATCAATGCATGCATGCTGCCTTCGTTCCTTCATTAGCTGAACATGCTTGTTCTCCTCTTCACGTTGACTGCAAGGACTGATGGTGGCAGCTACTTACGGCCAAAAAAGAAAAAAAAACCTCTGTGATGATTCATCAAGAAACCTACTGCTGTTTGAACTCTATAAAACATTGATGTAATGCAGCTAGACGTGTTGAATTACTCGTTTATAGATGTACATTACTTTATTTTCTGCAATGTCATACCAATCCGCTCTGCCTTCGCGCGGTGAGGCGGAATGGTGGCGCAGAAGACCGGCGGCGGATTGCGCGGGATGCCGACGGGGAGGCGGCGCTCCGGTGCAGGAATGTCGAGCTGCTGGGCCGACACCGTCCGCATTGGGCCACCAGCAAATTGACAGGCCGACGCCAGGCTTTAGTGTAATCGCACAGCAGCTCCCACACGACCAAATGACACGACCAGGCCTGGGCGGAGGGGCCGATGGGGCCTGCCAGCAATGGGTCCAGCTCATTTGCGCGACCAGTCTTGCTCAAAAAATAATATATAATAATAATAATAATAATAATAATAATAATAATAATATAATAATAATAATGGGCCTGTTCGGCTGGTATGGAAACCAGCCGAAAGCGGCTGGAGCTGCTACTTTTCCTTTCACGAGTACTGTTACGGTTGCTTTTTCTCTCCTCACCAACCAGCAGCAGCCAGCTGTCTATCTACCAGCCGAACAGGCCCAATAATGTTGTGCGACCAGCCGGACCAAAGCACTCGTCCAATTCACCGAATCCCAATGCCCAATGCTTCCCTCTTACCAGTTTGCTTCGGCAAGTTTTGCCATGGAATTCGTTCTCAAGCCTTTCCCTTCTGCTGTAGTACACGCAGGAGGATGTACTGCTATCGCAGTTCCCCCTTCATGACAACCTCGTGCGTGTACTTGAAGGGGGATGCACTGAAGGGGGCATAGTAGGTTGTCGTGAAGGGGAATTGCGGGAGGATGTACTGCGTGTTCCCCTTCATGACAACCCTCTTCATGTAGTGCACGCAGGTGGATGTACTGTTATCTTTTCCTTTGAACTTGGTTGAACTTTAGTAAGAAAACATACATGGAATTGCATAATACAAGGCTGGGAACGAACAAAAGATGAAAAATAAAATACTAAAGATAGATATGGAGCGCCAAATTCTTTAGTTTAATACATAATATAAGACATACGTCATGTTTCACGTGATAACTTAAAAGCAATTACACTCTGTTAGTAATAATTTGGATGAGGGGGCACGTATTTTCACTGCTGAATTTTCACTTACATAAGACGTGCTTGTGTTTTAGGATGTTTGCAGAGTAGGAAGGATTAATTTACAATGCCGACTCATGAGCATTCCATGTAAGCTTGATCAGGATATGGTCTCCCAAGAACTTTTGGTTTGGAAACGAAAATATAACTTCTCTAATTTTGAATATTTGAATCAAGTAATATTTTGTAATCTGTAGGGTGGTTTAAAGTTGAACTTTTTGCCATGGAGCTCGACAATCAGGCATTTGTTCTGTCCACAAAGACATTTCTACATTTTTGCGCAGTAGTATAAAATATATTTGTAAGATTTGAATGAAACTGGATATTGTTTACATCATTTATAAAGCTATAACATTTCACTTCATGTAACTTGCTGCAGTACCTGATCCTTTTTCTTTTGACCTGTAAAGTACCTGAACATTGACACCGATTTGCTACATTGATATACTGAAAGTTAAAATAATATGCACTTCTCATGTGAGACAATTAGGTTCACACTAGGTACAATAGGAGACTTAATTGCATTTTAGGAATTTACCATTTGTTACATATGTTAAGGATGACTTGGATAATGTATAACAGATAACATTTTTATAAGAAGTATTCACTGGATTTGCATGATTAATGCTTCTTTATATGCACACAAATACCTCTTGATTTTTTTTTAGGAACAAGTGACAATCCATCTTCTGACCTTTTTGGGTGTTAAATGAATGCTCTAATTCCAACCCTTCTCCATTGGAGTGATTTTCTAATTTACAGGTTAGTGTTAGATTCAATATGAGTTAGGAAATATTCTCATTTTTTACCATGCATTGTGAACACTCAGAGTAGGATGCGATAATTGCAAAACATAATCGATCGTTTCTGTTTTTTCTTTTCAATATGAAGTATTTGAGAAGTAGCAATCAAATGTTCAGAGTTCAGATACACTCACCCCAGCTTAGAGCTGTACAGGCATAATAACAAGCTGAAAGTGTTTCTAAATATAGAGCATGTGGTTATGCATTCTGAAATTGACGATATGTGTGTCATATCACAAGCATATAAAATTATACTTGCATGTTTCAAAGATGTTTCTAGTGTCAAGTAAGTATTAAAGTTGCATTTCTTAATCTTTATGAAGGGAAGTGCTCCTGCCAAGTATTAAAGTGATCCTTTTGTGGTAGTAAGGCATTCAACCTTTAGTCTTCAGAATAATTATTTTTAGCATTCACATAATCATTTTAGTTTTACTGATATCAGATTTAGACTGGATAAAAATACCATTGGTGACAGGCTTCTAGATAAAAGATTATTTGTAAGAGGCCATTAACACACAATTGGGCAGCAAAGGCGCGCTAAAGCGTGCTAATTTTCTAGTCAAGCTCCAGACACGTTGGCGACTGAGGTGCTACTGGATCAGGGAGACCTGATTGCGAACCATCAGACGTAGTGCCATCAACAGAACACGACGCCGCTTCCTCAGAACAAGACAGCTGCGATCGCATTGGATGGGCAACCTTTGGGGAAGTTGGGGTTCCACGCCCACCACCAACCCCGGAGGCCGAGCAGGACATGGACATCGTGTTAATAGCTTAATGTAATTTTAAACCGCTACACTCTGTATGTTAGGCTATTATTCGTGACCTCCCATTAAGCCTGGCGTGATTGGTAAATTTAATCCCTCATACCCTTACTTATTGCAATGGCGAGACCCATTACTATTCTAATTTATAGTTGATGTACAATCATATCTATCACACATGTATATTTAGTTAAACACAATTTTAGAATCTCCAAACTTTAGCCATCATATAAGTTTATATATTGAGATTATTTTATAAAAATTACGAGTATATGGCCTTAAAATTCCATTATATTGTAACATTAATAGTGTTCTTTTCCCTTTGTCGGTTATTTTGCTTTATTTCCTCATTTGATAGACATGCATATAAATATTTATTATCTATTTACTTATTGAAGATAAGTATTGTTTGTGTTGAACCATTTAGGCATTACACAGTTACGAAATGATATGTTGTGACTCGTGTTTCAACTAAATTATATCTGAGCCAAGCAAGACTTTGGACCCTCATAAGAGCTGCATTGTATGTCAAGTTTTAGCTAAGGATATGAATTTTAATTATTACTTATTATATTTGATGTTCCTTTTTAAAGTGTATTTTGCAATAATTTAAAGAGAAATTGCATTTACTTTCATAATATTTTTATTTTGAATTTCACATGTTTTCAAATTTGTTGGGAATATCAAAATATACTCCTTATGTTTCCAAAAGTTGGCAAAGTGAGTAATCTATAAATGGAAATTAGATGTATTTGGGCTATTTTATTATTCCATATTTAGCTACTTTGGACTCATAATGGTATGGTGGGTAAATTAGAAATAGGAATTAGGAATATTTGAGCTATTTTTTATATTCCGAATTTAGTTATCTTTTAGTTATAATGGCATGGTGGGTAATTAAAAAAAAGGTGCGAAGGGTATTTTTGGCCATTTCTTATTATTCCGAATTTAGCTATTTTTTGGACTCATAATGGCATGATAGGTAATTTAAAAATAGGTTTGAGGGGTATTTTTGGCTGTTTTTTATTATTCTCAATTTAGCTATTTTTTGGACTCATAACGACATGGTGGGTAAGTTAATAATAGGTGTGAGGGTAATTTTGACAAACTTTTTCATAATGGTATAGGTGGATAATTAATTTGACGGCCGGATGTTTTGCTTTTTTTTTTATAGAATTTTTAAGACTTCTCTTTTAATTAATGTGGAGGCTTCAAAAGGAGACTCCAATTAGTAAATAAAAAATTATAAAAAACTTATTCATATTTACCAATATTATAATTCACTAAGTTTGTGCAAAACAATCCATTTTTTCATTGACATTTATACATACTTATTAGGGTCAGATCATTAGGGTCGGATCATAATATCCTGTTGAAGGATATGCGAGCATTTAAGTCTTTCTTCAAAACTCTTATATTAATGCAGAACTATCCCATATTGGATACTTGGATGTTGATTTGTAATACAAATTTC
The DNA here is from genome assembly GCA_012490785.1 of Eragrostis nindensis. Lineage (NCBI taxonomy): Eukaryota > Viridiplantae > Streptophyta > Magnoliopsida > Poales > Poaceae > Eragrostis > Eragrostis nindensis. Next base: position 67,743 of record JAAXCT010002208.1, read on the forward strand.
CTAGACATTTATACATACTTATTAGGGTCGGATCATAATATTCCGTTCAAGGATATGCAAGCGTTTAAGTCTTTCTTCAAAACTCTTATATTAATGCAGAATTATCCCATATTGAATATTTGAATGTTGATTTGTAATACAAAGTAGATACCTACGATCTATAAATAGTGCCATAGTGGTATGCAATGCTTGATCACTAGTCATCTCTTTTTTGTTTGCAAGGCAGCATCTAGCAATATTTCCCAGAGCATTCAGATCAAAACGAGTCTCAGGATGGCCATAAAAATTTTCAAACATGTGGCCCTTGCTTTAGTTTTTATCATGCTTACAGCACACACAACAATCTGCGAGAAGGATTGTCATAATGAGAAATTCTTTGTTACGAGCATTTGCTACGATAGCATCAACCTTAGAGGCCCATACATTCGCCCCAATGCCTCCTGTCGTAGTACTGTAGAAGGATCCGACATGGTCTGCATATGTGGTCTATTCAAGCCTATCGATGAGCCATTGCCGATTGGGACAAAATGCGGAAGTAAGTTCCTCGTGCTATTGACCTTTCTCATACAGAAATACTATATTGTTACGTTCTACTGTTCTTTGTAGGTCCATAAGAATCGTCAAATATATGATATGAACTTTGTTTTTCAGGTTGGACAGTGCTACCATCACCAGCAAGACCTTAATAAAAATGAGAGTTTATGTAGATGGCATCCGGTGCATCAATAAATAAAAATGAGTATGAGCACAGCTCCGGGTCAAATGAATTTACTGTCACATGTCCATTTAATCAACATAATAATTTGTCACAAAACATATGATTGGAATGTGAAACATTGTACTTACCTCCGTTTGGAAATACTTGTCACCCGGAAAATTACTGTAGTAACGTTGACTCTATGTTTTTTTCTACAAAATGCATGGCCATTTAGCTACCCTTGTTGGAGACAAATGTATCGTGAACAGTAGCAGCAGGTGATGCAAAAATGCATTTGGCTGCCCTTGTTGAAGTCAGCCTAACGCATGTACGCGACCCGCACGGATCATGGATCCACTATTCCGTGGACCGACGGCTCTGCTCCTCCTGGGGGAAAGGAGGAGGAGGGCAGGAGTGGCAGCGAGCACGATGGGGACTGGTCGAGATGCCCCTCTATCCTTTCCCGGCGTCCAGGCTGCCAGGTCCGGGGATCGTACGCGCAGGAATTGGCGCAGAGCCGGGCTCGAGCAGGCCATGGATTGTGGCGGTCTGGCTGGCTGACGCTGGGCGATTGCGCTCTCGGAATGGCATACGGCGCTCTGCGGCGGCCGGTGCTCGAGTCCACCGCGCGGCGCGCGAGCCTGGTCCCCATCGCTCGTGGTAGCTTGCGATGAGTGCGTGGCAAGACCGGCCGGCTAAAACGATGTGGAGTTGCAGACACATGCTTCCGTAATTTACCGGTTTCGTCCATGGTTCCATACTAGTAGCTAGTAGTTGGCACGGCGCTGAAGGATGACCCGACACTAATTTAACTGTACATTTCCTTTATATTTCAAAAAATGCATTTTTTAAGCCGCAGTATCGTGATGTTGCTTATATTACTAGAAGAAGCAGAGGTGTCGTGCACGAAGGCCAGCACACAGGGCAAAAGGGAAACAGAAGGAACCAAATATGCACTGGGAACCGTTGTCAACGAGTACTCTACTTCCTTACATACGGTGTTCATGATCAATATCTTATATTGTTGATCTGATTTGAAAATCAAGAACGAGCTATCTTATCCACTAAGAACTGTTCGTCCCCTCTGATCCAACAAACCTATCAAAAGTATACTCCCTCCGCTTCAAATATTTAAACCTATAGTCTCAGAAAGAGTATATTATGACTGAAATATATATTTGCCTGTAGAGGAAACCATGAGGTATCATCACAAGAGAGACAAACCTTCCTAACTCAAAGTGGCAAATGTGGTGACCAGCTAAGTACACTTCATAGATTCTGTGATCGTGATTCTCTTATTAGGTAAAGTTGCCACTCGTTGATTCCATTTCAAATCATATGCTCAAACGCTTTACAAAAACAAAGAGAGTTATTCCATTCAGTTCTGCTTGCCACCACTTACACGACTTTCTTTCTTTCTTTCAAGAGACTTTGAACCCTGAGTCTTACTTTTTTGCGATTACTCGATGAAGACCTCGAGTCCACGACTGCCGGAGCCAGAATCAAGTTAGGCAAAGCCTGCAAGATTGCGCACAATGCGCATAGAATCAGAAAAAGAGGAGCCATGACTCGAGTGCGCGGCATGCGGACAAATTATTCGGTGCTTCCCATACGGACTTTGGCACGAAGAGGGAGGGAGCAGAGGCAGTCGAATGGCTGCGGGTCAGGGAGAAAGCGAAGGGACGTGAGAAGCAGCAGGGCAGAACCCAGCTCCCAAACAGAGATATTCAGGCACGGTTCTCCAGGCAGCGTGCGTTTCTAGCCCCCTCTTTCCAGCTCACCAAATGAGCAAGGACGCCCTGAAACATGGGGTGTGCTTGGGATTCTTATGTGTGGCCAAACATGTGGAATGTTTAGCTTGGTGGTTCCGTGTCCCTTGGGATGAGCTACGCGTGCCGGCTGTGTCGTCTTCAAACTAGTACTCTTCTTACTAGTTCTAGAATGGCAGTTTAGTTTTTTTTTTGAAGGCAAAATGGCAGTTTAGTTTGGGTTTGAAGTGTTATTAACGTAGGCGCACAAGCACAACAAGACAGACGCCTTGGTTCTATCTAGTACGGATGCACCGCTTTTCCTTCGAGCATACTGAGCTTTTACAGGTAAATTAGTTGGTGATTTGGTGCAAGAGCAGAGTCTGTTTGGTGCACGCAGACGTTGCTACAGTACTGTATGCCACTAGTCTGTGACTCAGTGACCGTGCGAGCAGCTGACCAAACCTAGTAACTGGTAAGCCGCCTTTTCAGTTGCATCCCAAATTCTAAACACAGTTACACAGTTGTGACGAGATAACTTGTGGTGAAGTTTTTCTTGGCCATGAGTTAGTCAAGAAAAATAGACACTCCGAAACTACAAACCAATCTAGCTATCCATATTGTGCGGAGCCATGAGAAGAGTAAGCGGATGTTGGTTCGGAGTGGGTAGAATGAACCGAAAGTGTAAGACGTTGGTTCGGAGTAGATGTGAAGGTGTTTTTTCGTTGCATACATTTCGCGCATGATGCAAGCGCACTTCAATAGTATGTTTTTCCTATCTTGTGTTTATGAGAACTCTGTGATCGAAATGATAACTTAAACGAGGAATCTACTGAAACAATATGAATATAGAGTTAAACAAAGTAATTTTTCTGCGAGTGAACAAAGTAATTTGTTGTAACATGAATAGAGTAATTTATAGTAACATGACTATATAAATTTCCCAACAAGGAAAAGAAACAATATTTTTTCTTCATAACCTTCCATTTTCCCAATTGGAGGAAATGACCGCAATGCTTCCTACTATCGCCAAGACTCCATCCTCGAAGCAAAAGCAAGTCGATGGACCGGCAAAAATTCCCTACTATCGCCGTATTCGCGATCGTGCGTGTCTCCATTTCGCTTCAGGTGAGGGCCACCGGATGTCATCATCAGTGCCTCCTCCTCATCGCTACTCACGCCAAAGACGCTTTTGCTCCTCTTTTTAATCGCTTTGGCCCCTCGCTCCAATAGAATTCTGACACACATCCCGAGCCAGTGGCCAACCGGCCCCACCTTTGGCAAGTCTTTTGTTCCAGAGAATCGCTAAAGGTGGCTTTGTTGCAAAAATAGTTGCAGCACGTCGTCCCAGCTTCCGATAAAGCTGCGAATTTCTTTATGGGTCGAATCATGGTTGCCTGCTGCAATTCTTGGTTTGAATTTTTCACCAACACTTTAGTACCGTATGTTGGAACAAATGAAGGCTTGAAAGCCATGGCACAAGTCGTTCTAGATGTTTTTTCTGCACTTCTAGAAGTCGATGGTAAGGAAGAAAAGCACAGATCAGGTGTTCCATTGCTCCCTCGCAGAAGATGTGCATCACGAATTGCCTAAAAAAGTTTTAACAAAAACCATGAATAGATAATGCATGCATGTTGCCACATATATTAAGCAATAAAATTTATACAATGAGCAACTAAAAGAGAAAATAAGCTCGAATAATTTAGACTTATTGTAGACCACAATCCGTTGCTGCTTACTCCCTGTGTTTTCATATTTCTTGACGTTCTGAGGTTATCTTAAGTCCAACATTTCAAGCTTCGACTGTAAATATTTTTTATGTGTTAAGTTTAGAAATATGAAAAATGATATGAGTAGATTCGCATTGAAGTATGATTTCATAAAAGTACACTTTAACTATATTTTATAATATTTTATAGCAAAAATATTAGTTAAATTTATGTTTTGAAGACCGTGTCAATGTTCTCATCAATAAATATGAAACCAGTGGGAGTATGCCCTTATTTCTCTCTCTGTTGCTTCTTATGTAATCTTGTTACATTTTTAATTTCACATGCTAGTAGAAGACAACAAGCTCAGTTTGATTTTTTTTTTGAGTGGGGGGGGGGGGGGGGGGGGGGTGGGAGGGATGTTTTAATCAACTTTTAGAATGCCATCTCACTAGCAGGGAACACCAAAATGTGTGACCCGCTGAAAGCACCTGATATGCTCTCGAAAGAAGAGGACTGTCTGACCTCCTTCATGCCCTGTATTAATCAGAATTTTATCCTTTAGCAACTCGACTATATCTCCCTCAAGCCACTATCAAATGCCATATAAATTACATCCTTTGTGGTTTTAATCAGAACACGTGGCTCACATGTGGCAATGAGCCACACTCAGATACACACATGAGCAATCACTCCTGTAAACATATCTTAAATTAAAAAATACATGATGAGCCGGAAACTTGATGCACTTTATGAATGGATTTTCTTAACTTCATAGTTTGAAAGATAAAATTACTTACATATAATGCATCACAAATTAAATAAGATAAATAACCCTTTCGGGAATGGCTAAGACCCGATTAAGTGGAAATGATAATGGAAATACTTTTCATGTAATCCTTGCGCATCCTAGTTATCCCATCACCATATCACCCTGGCGATTAGGGATGAGAGAAAAAGGAATTATTTGTTTTTGAAATTCTTTCAACCACTATACTTGAAAAAGATATCACGAACTAACGGAAATGAAATGCTAGTAGTTGGAGGAAAGGACTATGACATTAATTTCATACTCTTCTGATCATTTTTGAATATTTTTAATTTTAGCCAATTGTCAGCTATGTCTTCCAAAAGTTCAAAGAGGCAATGAATCATGTGAGGTTCAATCCCAATCTCAAATTTCTTTTCTCATGCTTTTTTATGAGATGTGCATGTATCTACTTGTATATTGACAATATATGCACATTTTATATTCCCATGCATGTTATGATACAACTGTTACATGGATATGGTTCATGTTATCAATCAATTATATATATAATTGACAAAGAAAAGAAGCCTCCACGTTCGCTCTCAAAGTCTAGAAATTACCACGTTAATTGGAGAAAATAAGAAGAGAAAAATTACCTACCACTGCCATTATAAACCAAATAATCCGATAACCCCCTATAAATATTTGTAAAATTAGACACAAAAAGAGAAAGTTACCCACCACTGCCATTATAAAAAGAGAAAGTCTAGGTACTTGTCTACATAATGGCCAATCTATTATTTTGGGAGGACCGATGGTTAGGCAGTGTCACTTTCAGAGAACAATATCCATCACAGTTCAACATTGTTCGAAAGAAAAATGCAACGGTTGCTTCTGTGTTTAGTACGATTCCTCTCAATATCTCTTTTAGAAGAGCATTGATTGGTCAACATTTAATACTTTGGCATAACCTTGTGTCAAGAATAGCACATATTCAGTTATCTGTTAATAAAGACACTTTTAGGTGGAACCTCACACCAATAGGTCTTTTTAATGTGCAATCCATGTATAAGTCACTTTTGAACAATGGGAATGTAAATCAGAACAAAAATATTTGGAAGATGAAAGCACCACTTAAAATTAAAATCTTCATGTGGTACTTGCATAAACATGTAGTTTTGACTAAAGATAATCTAGTTAGAAGGAATTGGCATGGAAATAAGCAATGTTGTTTCTGTTCAAAGAATGAGATTATTCAACACTTATTTTTCGAATGTCACTATGCTAGATTTATTTGGAGACTGGTTCATTTCTGTTTTGATCTAAAACCGCCTCATAACGTAGCTCATATGTTTGGGAGTTGGTTGACTGGTATAGGTGCTAAACTCAAAACAAAACTACTTGTATGCTGGGCTATCTGGTTAAGTAGGAATGATATTGTTTTTGATAAGACACCTATGAAAACTTATATGCAGGTACTCTTCCAGGGAACGCATTGGCTGCAGTCTTGGTCACTACTTCAAAGGAAGGATGAAGATAAAGAGGTCATGAGGGATGCATGTCGACGCCTAGAGGGGTTGGCCATGGAATTTTATGCACACTATGGTTGGAGTTTTAGTAATAGACTTTGTTATTACTACTGGCATTATATGGTGTGCATTTTCTTTAAATTCGGGCAGACGGAAGTGCTGCTATGATGTAATAAGATGGCTGTAACCTCCAAGTGAGGCCAAGGCTGGGATGTTTCTTCCCATTATCTAAAAAAAAAACTGCCATTATAAAACAAATAGTTCGATAACCCCTTATAAATATTTGTAAAATTAGACACAAAAAGAGAAAATTACCCACCACTGCCATTATGAAACAATTGTCTGATAACCTCCTACAAATATTTACAAATTACACACCAAAGAAAATTTTACCATCCATTGCCGCAATATTGAACTTTACATTCTACTTATAATCTAAAAGTTATATAGATGAATACCACAAACTATATTTCTATTAGATTGGTTGGATCTCATGATCAGTTTTTTTTTTTTGGAAAACGATCTTACGATTGAGTTAAAGCACAATCCGAAGTAACGCATCCCAACACTCATTAAGGGATGGTGACTTGATGAGAAATTTCTTCATTCTTTTCTATTAGGTTAGAAATGTATTGTATAAAGTAAATAATAATAAACTATATTTAAACTTCCATAATAATATAATATAGTCTAGTCGCGCAAATGGACTCTCAGTCGATACAAGTATTTTTGTTGCAATAATTCCGTTGAGATATTCCTCTAGTAATAGTAAAGCTCCTTTGCGTTTAACAAAAGAGAAAAAAAAATACACTGACACAATTTTTATGAATTACATTTAAATACAGGAAATTTTAGAAACCTACAACTATTTATATCTTCTATCACAAACTACAACTTTTGAAGTAATATTTTACAAAACTCTAACTATTTTGATCCTTAGTAACAAAAAAACTACAACTTTTGTGGCACATGTGTGATTGACAGGTGGGACCAGACTATGCAACACTTGTTTGAATGACAGGTGGGACGGGTCTACAAAAGTTGTAGGTTTGTGTTGCTAAAGCCTAAAGGTCAAAATAGTTGTAGTTTTGTGAAAAGAGACTTCAAATGTTGTAGTTTTGTGGTATAAGAGAACAAGTAGTTGTAGGTTTGTGAAATGTACTTATTTATATATGTTCACAATATCATTTCCTGAAAAAGCTTGGAAATATGAAAATTTAGAAGGATGAAAAGCAGTCGGACCTATAGCATTTCTCGCTCAAAGATCCGTTTGCCGCAAGTAACAAAGGAAAGGATTCAAGAATTGGCTTTTCATTTTCTTCATCGTGTTAAATAGGAAGGCGATAATAACGAAGGTTACAAAATCCCTGTTTTTGTCCCCTCACTTTCCTTTCCTCTGCTTGGATTTCCTCACAAGCTACAAAGGGAAATAAATCAACCTGCGGGAAAATTCGTCCTTTGTTTTTCGTCCCGGTTTGCTATGCCAGCCAACGCTGGGCTCAGGTGTCAGGCGTGTCTGTTCCCTCCCTCCTCTTCCCTTTTGTGCTTTTGCGTGCTGCCGGAGCGCAAGCATCTTCCTTTTGTGTCATTTGCCTCTGACAGGGCCCCCGGGCCTGTGGTGTGAAGCCATCTCGGCTTTGCCTGCCCCTCCCCCTCGCTCTCTGCGTGTTTTGGGGAGAGAGAAGGCTGCACTGCCACTGCATGCTTTTCTTGGCCTCACGCTTGTTTCATGTTTCTTGAGCACACATCACACGCAGCACGGCGGCAGTCCAGTCCAGGCACACCTCTCTCTCCCCTCATCCCTCACTTCGCCGCGCTCTTGGGCGTGGCGAGTCCTTCGGCAATGGAGGCGCCTCCGCCTTCTTCTTCTTCTTCCCCGACGCTGTTGCTGCTCCTGCTGCTGCTCGTCTCCTCCCCTTCGACTTCATATGCCGCCCTCTCCCCCAAGGGCGTCAACTACGAAGGTTCTTTTCCTCTCTCAGCCTCTGTTTTCCCCTGGTTTAGGTCCTTCCGAGTTCCGAATCAAATGTTTTTTAAGCTGTTTCCTTCAAGATGAAATCAAAAGAACTTCATGGTGTTGCTAGTGTCTCAGTCTGTATCTCTTTCTTGCATTTGTGGATGCTGAATTCTGTGATATGGTACTGGCAGTGCAAGCTCTGATGGCGATCAAGGACCTCCTGAAAGATCCCCGTGGCGTGTTCAAGGCCTGGGACAAAGACTCTGTGGATCCCTGCAGCTGGGAAATGGTCACCTGCTCGCCAGATAGTTTTGTCACTGGACTGTAAGCATGGCCATCCCCTCCCTCCACATCTGCTCCCAGCTATCAAGTTCACCTTATAATTACCCATTCCTTATTTTCTTACCACTGTTTACGCTTGGCAGGGTAGCCCCGAGCAAGAATCTCTCAGGCACGCTGTCCCCAAGCATAGGAAACCTGACCAATATTCAGACTGTGTAAGTGTTCTTCCCATTGATGATGATGGCCTTGTCATTGCTCACCTGTTCTGTATTGAGTGTTCGTTTGTTCCTTTCTGACCGGGAAGGCTTCTCTTTGTTTTTCCCTGTTGCAGTCTCCTTCAGAACAACGACATAACTGGTCCAATTCCAGCGGAGATTGGCAAGCTCGCAAAGCTCAACACGCTTGATCTCTCCAGCAACAACTTGTATGGCGAAATCCCCACCTCTGTGGGCCACCTTCAAAGCCTCCACTATTTGTGAGTGCACCATCTCCACAGTGCAAGTCACTTATTAATGAAGCTCTTCAATCTTTCCATATCTGGGCACATTGAATAGTTTTTGTCCTTAGTCATGCTAAGCTGGGGTTCAATGCATTGTGTTCAGGAGGCTCAACAACAACACCCTGTCTGGTCCATTCCCCTCAGCATCAGCTAATTTGTCCCAGCTTGTTTTCCTGTGAGTAATTTCTCGCCGTTTGTGTTCTTGTTTCTGCGTTTTCTTTTATTTAGACTGTACTCATTGGAATCCTGTGTCTCAGAGACTTGTCATATAATAACCTGAGTGGTCCGATACCGGGATCTTTGGCAAGAACATTCAAGTAAGGCTTCATCTTTGCTTGTTTTTCCTAAGAGATATTTTCCAGACTGAGATTATGATCGCATTTTTTTAAATATGGATTTTCACACTGAAGGTTTGTCTTCTGTTCATTTCTTGCAGCGTAGTTGGGAATCCTCTCATCTGCGGCACGAAGACGGCGAAAGATTGTTACGGCACTGCGCCAATGCCAATGTCCTATAACCTGAATAGCTCACAGGGTGCTGTACCACCGGCAAAATCTAAAAGCCACAAATTTGCAGTTGCATTTGGTTCTGCAATTGGTTGCATGAGCTTCCTTTTCCTTGCTGCTGCATTTGTCTTCTGGTGGAGGAACCGTCGAAACCGTCAGATCCTTTTCCATGTCGACGGTAAGCAGACCTCAATGTTCATTTGCAGTCTGCATCATTTGGTACCTTGACAAAGTAATGACAACTGTTGATGAAATAGTTGCAAAAAAAAAAAAAAACTGTTGATGAAATACTTGCTTAAGTGCTTATTCCTTGAATGCATTGGCCACTGCAGACCAACACATGGAAAACGTTAGCCTTGGAAACATGAAGAGGTTTCAGTTCAGAGAGCTTCAGTCTGCCACAGACAATTTCAGCAGCAAAAACATACTAGGAAAAGGTGGCTTTGGCAACGTTTACAGAGGGCAGCTCCCTGATGGAACTCTTGTGGCCGTCAAGCGACTGAAGGACGGGAATGCCGCTGGTGGCGAGGCACAATTCCAGACTGAAGTTGAGATGATCAGCTTGGCACTGCACAGGAACCTCCTCAGGCTCTACGGATTCTGCATGACAGCCACAGAGAGGCTACTGGTCTATCCATACATGTCAAATGGAAGCGTCGCATCACGTCTGAAAGGTAAGTTTTTTCCCCTAAAGATTCCAATATGCTCAATGGTTAAATCCTTTATAGCTAGTGCTGCCTCATTTCTGTCAGTGAACCAAGTGTTACTAGTGTAGCTATATAATTCTATAAATGGTCACTTGGACTAGTGCGGTACATATTCTTAGAATCTCGGAAAAATATTTACTTGATTATACCAGGCCTTAAAGAACGGCGTCGAATCAGAAGTTGCAACCTGACAGGCCGAATTCAGACAAAGACTCAGAATTGGATTCTTCTTTTATTGAACAACCTTTCTTTGACAAAACAAAAGGCATATGATTCCTATCAAGGCAAATCTTCACTTTATTCCTGTCTGATCACTGCAGGGAAGCCACCTTTGGACTGGGTGACCAGGAAGAGAATAGCCCTTGGGGCCGCGAGGGGGTTACTGTACCTGCACGAGCAGTGTGACCCCAAGATCATCCACAGGGATGTCAAGGCAGCCAACATACTCCTGGATGAATATTGTGAGGCTATCGTCGGCGACTTTGGTCTCGCCAAGCTCCTCGACCACCGAGACTCGCATGTCACCACCGCAGTGAGGGGCACGGTTGGCCACATTGCCCCGGAGTACCTCAGCACCGGCCAGTCTTCTGAGAAGACCGATGTTTTCGGCTTCGGCATCCTGCTGCTGGAGCTGATCACCGGCCAGACCGCGCTGGAGTTCGGCAAAGCAGCAAACCAGAAGGGAGCCATGCTGGATTGGGTAAGAGAAAATCTACTGGCAAACATAGACAGTTTACCAGGATCACATATTTAAACAAGCACTGAATGTTTGTTGAACAGGTGAAGAAGATGCACCAGGAGAAGAAGCTGGACGTGCTGGTGGACAAGGAGTTGAAGGGAGGCTACGACAGGATCGAGCTGGAGGAGATGGTGCAGGTGGCGCTGCTGTGCACGCAGTACCTCCCCGTCCACCGGCCGAAGATGTCGGAGGTGGTGCGGATGCTGGAGGGCGACGGGCTCGCGGAGCGGTGGGAGGCGTCGCAGCGCGCGGACTCGCACAAGTTCAAGGTGCCGGACTTCACGTTCAGCCGGTGCTACTCCGACCTCACCGACGACTCGTCGCTGCTGGTGCAGGCCGTCGAGCTCTCGGGGCCAAGATGAGACACAGCAGCCATTGCACCTGTACAGATTGAAGACTGATCGGGAACCCTGTGTATCGGGCAATAAATTAATCCATATACTGAGAGATGTGTGCTAGCTAGATGACCTGTACAAAAGAAGATCTAGAGGTTTGTACTGGTATGGATATAGATTTAGTAGATGAAGCAATAAGGAGTTGTAAATAAGCCTATCTTAATTAAGCTAAAAGATTTTAGAAAATGCATTTCAATATCCAAACGTTGTAATCTTTGAGAAATGATTAGCCTAAAATTTTGTGACCAGGGGATTGGTAGAGCCCAGGTGAGGCGAGATTTGAGACGATCTATCCAAACTTTAACCAGTTCATAGTAACAAAGATGAGTTAACAAAATGGTTTTCTGGCCTGACCTGTTGTTTTCTGGCAGGGCTAAAATTAAGGATTTCAAATCCGACGGGCGGGAGAAGGCCAGAGTCGTTACCACGGCACATGCCTGCAGAAGAATTTACCTAAAAATTAATGTTGTACAAAGGATAAATTGCAAATTGCACCCCATAGTCTCTCTCTTTATGAGATCTCTCCATAAGCATATTTGTTGCAAATTCTCACCCACCCAGCATTGTATAGTCCGATTTTTGCCTTCCACTACCCACGTGCATCGCGTCGCCCGTCGCTGCCGCCGGCGAGCTCAAACACCGCGACGCTACTGCCGGCGACGCCTACCTCTGGAGTGACGCCGAGACCGAGTCCGGCTCGAGAGCTCCGGCATGGCAAAGGTGTCAAAGGGTGGCCTGGAGGTGCGTCCATGCGCGGAGCCGGCTGACGGGTGCCTCGCCGGTTGGCGGGTGAGGGTCGCCATCGGGAAGAAAAGGTGGGGAGGGGGGAGCGGGGCTTGCACAGCGGGGAGGAAGGTGGGGACGCTGGAGTGGGTTTAGCCAGCGTCGGCGAGGAGGAAAGTAGGGCTGCCGACGAAGATGTCCTCCACCGACCACTAGAACAGATATGCTGATTAATGACGAAATTAAGGTGTCACCAACCGCTGCTAGTGACGAAAATTTCGTCATAAATCGCGATTTATGACTTTTTAGGGTTCGTAGCAGTCGAACGTGGCTAGTCGTGATTTATGATAATTTTAAATTTACCGTTAGACTATCTCCGTTAGCCAAGTTTCCGTATACGTATGCTGCCACGCTGGCAAGCTGACCGAGGCATCCAACGTGGCAGCAATGCCACGCTGGCTGGATGACATGGCCGGTCCACGTGTCAGTTTATGTCGATTAAGATCGCCGACGTGTCGCATGGTGCAATGGCCACGTGTTGACTAGCGATTGGTCCATGTGTTTCCTTTCTACAGGTCCACGTGTCCTTTTCTGATTGGACCACTCGTTATTTTCTATTGTTCACATGTCGTCTCATGATTGGTCCATGTGTTTTTTTATTGAGCCACGTATCTTCTCTCGATTTGTCCACGTGGCACTATTATATCTGTCCGCATGTCTTCTCCTGAGTGATCCACGTGTCATATCCTGATTTGCCCACGTGCCCGTTCCCTGTTGATCCGCATGCCGTACTCTCGTTACTCCACGTGTCGTGTTCTTATTGGCCCACGTGGTCGTTCTGAGCCCATCCAATATCGTCATAAAGTTGATGTGTCAATTCGTCACAATCAATCGAGCCATATGTTTGGATCGTCACAAACATTCAAGCTAGTTCACACTCACATGATTTTACCCAATCAATAAATGAGTCGATATTATACGTAACTTTAACCTAATGCTGGCACAGTTCAGATTCAAGTTAGATCATGAAATGATGCCACCTTACAAAATGGTGCCGCCATGAACACAGTTCAGTAATCACATCCAAACCTATCAGACTAGAAACGAAGAACACCATTCAGATGCTAATGGTGAAGGATGCACCTGACCTTCATGTTCAAAATCCCTCCGAAAAGATGCAATCATCTTTGCCTTTCGTGCTGCTTCCTTCCTCAAAACACAGCTAGCCACACGGAGGCATCGGCTCTGACACAGCCCAACGGCATGTCGACGATGACGACGCCAGGAGCCGACACGCACAAGGCGCGCAGGAGCCCGGAAGTTTGGGATGACCCACTCCGCTTCTCGCCAACGGCGGCGGCTGGCGACGCACGTGGGCAGTGAGGTGAGAAGGAGACTATACAGTCCTGATTGGGTGGGCTTATGCAACAAATAGGCCTACGGGAGGATCTCAAAAAGAAGGTCATTTATTGGGTGAGATTTGCAATTTACCCTTATATAAATTCAGCCTATCGCTTCATGAACATGCAGCGATGCTGCCATCTTTGTTTTTTTCAGAAGGATTTGTAGTAGCGTTTGATCAGCTTCCTCTTTCGTGCCGATGGAGTAGTAGTTTTTATTTCGGTTACATAAAGGCGCCATGGAAAATAGTATATTCTTTTTATCCTCTATTTGTGGTTTCACACCTCGAACGTAAAGGCCTCAAAGTTCTAATGGAGAGGGAAGATTGGCCGGACGAGGGTCTTCCTCCTCGATCAACGGCGATGCGTCCGGTGTTCGCCCTGTTCGTCCCAGGTCTAGATTTAGGTCTTCCCGTCCAGAGGCGACTACTGCGGTTATTAGGGTTAGGATTACTCTAGTGTTTTGGTTGACGAAAGTGGTAGCGGTGGTGCGATGTTCTCATGTTTGTCGGCATAGAGCAATAAAAGATGAGGTGTTTAAGCGGTGATGGAGTGAAAGGCGTCATCATAGATGGAAAATAAGGTACTCTGACCTTTCTTTTGTCTTGTCAGGGTTCTTCGTGGTTATGGCTGTGGGCTAGCGAGAACTTTGTTTCTGCTGACGTCCTTCTAGATGTTGGTCAGATTTGTGTTTTCCCATAATAAATCTGGTGGAGGCGATGATGAGTTCGACGACGAGCTCAATGATGACAAGTTCATCATATTTGCGTGTATAAGGTCAGTCTACCTCTCTTTGCGAAAAGGTTGGGTTTAGTTTTCCCCTGTCAGCAATGAAGATGACGATAATGGATGGTGAGATAGCCGTGTTCGTTCATATCGGTGTTCTCGTCTGTAGCATATTTGTTTGAGATAGAGATCATAGATGGTGGAATTTGCGGCATTTCCAAAATTTCTTGTCTCCCATAATGGAGTTGGCATTGTTTGGGTGACTTATTTGAGTGGCTTATGTAATGAGAAGATATAGTGCTTTAATATCAATTATATTTTCTTTTCGCAAAAAAAAGTCTAATGGAGAGAGAGAAAAAAAAAGTTCCCATGTAACCGATTAGCCACATCTCTCTTAAGAAAGGTAAACGTCTGTGTCTTGCTGATTCATAGCTGTCAGCTGCTGAACATTGAAGCCTGAGTAAATTTTAAAAAAACTACAACTATTTGCACTCGTGTAACAGAGAACTACAAATTTTGAGTATAATTCATAAAACTACGATTTTCGGACCTGAATTCACATGTCAGCCACACACATCTCTATTTTTCTGATTGAGTGACTTACTGACTTACATATAGGGCCAGATCAAAAGTCATAGTTTTGTGTTACAAAATATGCAAATAGTTGTAGTTTTTTAAAATCAAACTCAAAACCTGAAATTTTCTATTACTCAAGTGCAAATAGTCGTAGTTTTGTGAAACTTACACATTAATAATGATGGCACTGGTCGTGCCCTTGCTCGGATGACTGAGCCGGACATGTAGTAGCCCTCTTTAATAAATCGAGTAGAAGAACAACTTTTGCTCCACTTCTAAAATGAACAAAACACAGCTGCCCTGATGCAGCGAATATTCTCAGTTTTCCTGATATAAAAGGATGATGAAATAACGGTGCTGCGTGGAAGTTGCGACTGGACAAGAATCGGAACTAGATTCTTACGTTTTTCCTTACTTTTCTTGAGTTTGGCACAACACTGGGTAAAGAAATCTGTCAAATCAAATCTTTACCGCATCTGGTCTGATCTGTTTTGATCATTCCATGGATGTCATCATACCGCTGGGCTACAGCTCTATACTCTGGTTCATCTCTCCTTGATTGAACGAAACAATTAGAGGGGGAGTACTGTTTAATTTGACCCCAAAGTTTAGGTTGCCTTTTTGATAGTAAGTCAATAATAACTAGTATGGCTGCTCGTGCATTTGCGCGGCTAGAGTTGATTGTTTTTATGATGATAATAGCATAAAATTTATAAACTTTTATGTAGATATTTCATAATTTTTGTCATAAACTTTTATATACTCTCTCCTACGGTCGCAATCCTCGCCTGCTTGTAATGATGTTCTGCTCATTGTCGTCTTGGCTTGTTGTCCGGCTCACTTGTTCCTCGTACTTCTGCCACCGTCCGCCTACTTGTCGCCACTCCCTACTACTCACGCGTCACTTTCACCCCCTCGCCTTCCTAGGTAGGTTGGTCTACTTCACAGCGTCATCTCGTTTCAACTCTTCCCTTCTCCCTTCTCCTCCTTCTACTTGTCAGGTTAGGTCACTCTTTGTTCTACATGATGCTTCTGCGCTCGTTTAGTGTTCCTCCGCTTCAAGGCTCTCTTCCTCTCTCTCCTCTAACTTGTTTTTTCGGTTCTCTCACTCATCCTTACTCCATCATCGTCATCGCTTGTTTTTCAGCTTGCCTACTCATCACGTCATAATTTAGCTATTTCGACTCATAATGGTATGGTGGGAAAATTAGAAATAAGAATTAGGGATACTTTTAGCTATCTTTTATAACCCGAATTTAGTTATTTTGGACTTATAATGGTGACGGGTAATTTAGAAATAGGTATCAAGTGTATTTTGGTTATTTTTATTATTTCGAATTTAGCTATTTTTGACTCATAATGGCAAGGTGAGTAATATAGAAATAAGTTCGAGGGGTATTTTTGGCTATTTTTTATTATTTCGAATTTAGCTATTTTATAAAATTTATAGGGGGTTTGTGACTATTGTTTTATAATGGCAGTGGTGGGTAATTTTCTCTTCTTATTTTCTCGGATTAACGTGGGAATTTCTACCATTTTAGAGCGAACGTGGTGGCTCCTTTTCGTCGTCAAATATTATATATAACTAGTATGGCTGCCCGCGCATTTGCGCGGCTAGAGTTGATTGTTTTCACAATGATAATAGTATAAAATTTATAAACTTCCTACTGGTAGGTTGGTCATCTTGTTGTTCAGATTGCCTGCTCGTCGCCCTCTCGTTCAAGGCTCTTCCCGTCCCTCCTTTTTAACTTGTTTTCCATTCTCTCACTCATCCTTACTCTGTCATCGTCATAGCTTGTTTTCAGCTTGCCTACTCATCACGTCATAATTTAGCTATTTTAGACTCATAATGGTATGGTGGGAAAATTAGAAATAAGAATTAGGGATTTTTCGCTATCTTTTATAACCCGAATTTAGTTATTTTTTGGACTTATAATGGAATGACGTGTAATTTAGAATAAGTGTGAAGTATATTTTTACTTATTTTTTGACTCAGAATGGCTTGGTGGGTAATTTAAAAATAGATTTAAGGGGTATTTTGGCTATTTTTTATTATTCAAAATTTAGCTATTTTATAAATATTTATAAGGAGTTTTGTGACTAAGGGCCTGCTTGGTTGCCAGCCAGAGATTACCACGCCGCCGCCACAGTTGTGGCGCCGAATATCGGCGCCACACTCGCCACCAGCGCCACACGCATACGACAAGCCATTTCATGAGTAAATTGCTGTGGCAGCCAAAAGCTTCGCGTCAACCAAGCATGATTTTCCACGCCGTACCTTTGGCGTGGCAAGCAAGGCGGGGAACCAAGCACGCCCTAATTTTTCATAATGGCAGTGGTGGGTAATTTTTCTCTTCTTATTTTCTCGGATTAATGTGGAATTTCTACCATTTTAGAGCGAACGTGGTGGCTCCTGTTCGTCATCATTATATATATAATAGATAAATGACTGGAAAATATAAGAATTCTGCATCACCCACCCCTACTGCAGACAAATACATCCATATTACTAGCAGCAGCCAGCAGTAATGCTGCCCCCCGAGCCCCAAAAGAACTCTCACCTAGTCACGACTTTAGCAATGGAGCTGGCTCAATCTTCTCCCTCCCTCTTGATGTTGCTGCTTCTGCTTATGTCGACCTCCTCAAGCTCCCTGCTTAGCCTAAGGGTGTCAACTATGAAGGTCCCCTTCAATTTGTTGTAGTTTCTAAGAACATTGCTTTCTTTCAGTTGTGTATGTCTCTGTTGGTTTCTTGCAACGGTGGATGCCGATTATTTCTGTTAAATCGTGGCAGTGGAAGCACTGGTGAGTTGGAAGAACGTCCTCAATGACCCCAATGGTGGTGTGCTCAAGGCTGGGACAGAGACTCTGTGGATCCCTGCAGTTGGGCCATTGTCTCCTGGTCACAAGAGAATCTCGTAATTGAGCTGTAAGTGGGCAACTTCCCCATTTGTTCCCAATCCCAAATCAAAGCCTCCATGCATATAGTTATCCTCATGTTCTTACTGTTTTTCTGTGGTTCTTTGAGCTTTCGGCAGGAAAGCACAAACTCGAATCTTTCAGGCCACCTCTCTCAAAGCATAGGAAACTTGACCCACCTTGAGACTATGTGAGAGTTCTTCTCATGGTTGACAGCCTTTGTCATTATCGCCATTTCTGTTTTGAGTGTTCAAATCCCTCTCTGACTAAGGCCTTTTGCTTCTTAATTGCAGTCAGCTGCAGAACAACAACTTAACTGGCCCAATCCCAACAGAGATTGGCAAACTAGCAATGCTCCGGTACATGTGAGTGCATTGGGAGTAGTTTCTTACCGTTCTTCATCCAGAGACTTGTCATATAATAACTTGAGTGGCCCAGTACCAAGGTCTTCTGCAAAAACTTTCAAGTCAGTCAGCAGCTTGAGATCTTCACTAGAACATATTTTTCCCCTTTGACACTCGGATGTAATGTTTTGCCTCTCATGATTTCCTGCAGGATAGCTGGGAATCCTATGATCTGCAGTGCAGACGTGGAGAAAGAATGCGACGGGAATATTATGGCGCCAAATTCCTACAGCCTTAAGAGCTCTCAGAGTACTCTACCACTGGCTAAAACTAGAAGCCACACATTTGCAATTGCATTTGGATCCATAATCGGGTGTGTTATCTTCATCTCCCTATGAGTATGGCACTAAGAGGAAGTCTATTTGTTTTCAAGAAATTATATTGAGTTTTGGCACAGTTGTAACAGGACTTCAGTGATGTCGATCAATGTCTTTGCGGACAAAAGATATGTCACAAGTTTGCAGTTGCTTATACATTATTAATGTGGTTCTACAATCTAAATGGAACTATGGGTTTAACAGCATCATGCAAATTTGGGTCGTCAAGGGAAAGGAGGATCTTGTAAACCCTCCTTTTCTTAATGATAGAGTGATCCTGCATAGAGGAGATTGCTGTCATAGATTTTTTTTTTCTAAAGCTTAATTGCAAAAACCACCATAAAAGTTACCTGCTTTTTCAGACCTCTTGTTGCAAAGGCGCACACACCCATGCTTTAAGGATGATTTTTGAGATACCTTTTGTTGTTATAATACACAAGGTGAATTTTTAGGTGAACTTGTTTACATCTTTTTTTTTTTGAGCTACGATGTTCACCAAGTAAAACACAATGAATTTTTAGGTGAAGTTATTGTTATGATGTATAAGTTGCAAAGAGACATGTTCACTAAGGAAAATAAGATGTTCCTTTTTCAGATTTGCATATGCTCAAGCACAGAGCTACAAAGTGACATAGCTAGAGCAATTAGTAGTATGATTTTATTGTAACTCATAAAATCTGAAAGTAAAAGACTACTACTCCGTTTGATGAATTATCCTTCTGCTTGAGCTTGAAGATTTTACTCCGTTTTTAGATACCTTTCTTACACGCCACAATCAACACTAGTTGGAATCTATTAACTTATTAATTGACCAAGAAAAGAAGCCGCCACGTTCACCCTCAAGGCTTAAAAATTCTCACGTTCATCCGAGAAAATAAGAAGAAAAAATTACCTACCACTGTTATTATAAAAAAATAGTCTAAAATATCTTTCATATGTCTTATTAATTACCACCACTGGCATTATGAAATAACAGACTAAAATACCTGTCCATAGGTCTTTGAATTACATGCCATTGCAGTTATAAAACAAATATACCATGACTGATTAGCCCTGACCCATTCACGTAATCACCTAAACCAATCTCGATTTGCCCGCAACAAGAGCAAACCTGAAATAGGTCTGTGTGCAAGCATCGATGGCTAAAGCAGGGAGCCTAGCAGCTTGGAACATGAGCTTTTGACACAAGCCGACACATATGTAACTATGAGGCATTGGACAAGATAAATTGCGCTGGCTTGACTCTGAATACATAAAGAAAAAAAAGCACATTCAAGCACATGGGAATATTATTTCAGAGGTATCAAGTTATTTGAAAAATCTATCTTTCTTTTTAGATTGTTTTGTTCAGTTGTGATGGTAAGTATACTGGATACCAAAGTTGTATTTTGCACGACAGATTAGTAAAGAGAGGAAAATGGAGTGCGTTCAAGAAGATAGAACATGTATACCATAAATCAGTAAAGAACAATAATATTTTTTTAGAATCCATCAAACTATAGAAACTCTCTAGCGCGCCAAACGCGTGGGCCATCATGCTTTTAGTAACAACTACTTCATTTGTTCACAATATAGTGTCTATCTCTGTGAGCATCTTCAAAGACCGAGCCGGCAAATTCTCGAGATCGACAAAGTCATCACAAACGTCTCGCAGTCGACGGCCACATCGTCTAATGCTGAAAGCACAACGCTGTTAAATCTTAGAAAATTCGCTCTCACGAGGAGTTGAACCCAGGACCTGATGTGCTTCGCATTTTCTTATCAGAATTTCATAACCCCGCATACATAACAAGTTGTGCTAAACCCAGCAACATTAGATCAAGATGTGTATCGTCATATAGCAAACATGTTTTACAGCATTGACGGACAACATATATTATGCTCGTACACAACAGCCTCAGCAAAGCGTTCTTATTTGGAGCCCAAACAACCACCATCAAAAGAACAGGCACAAACATCGCGTTTTCTTTTTAAAACTTCTCGGATCCAGCTTATGTGTTGACGAATCTGCAGTTCTTCCTGACCTCGCCGCCGGCAGGGTTGGTGATGTTGCCCATCTTCACCATGGAGTCGGAGAACTGCTTGAAGAAGGCGGCCGGGGTCGGCCCAGTACTTGTTCACCGTGTCGGCCGTGGAGTAGCCGACGACGCTGGACCACATCTCCTGGTCGGAGTGAGGAGGCCCTCGCCCTTGATCAGGGTCTCGTAGTAGGCGTTGTCGAAAGAGAGGTGAGCGTGTGTAGCTGTCCATGGCGCTGATGTTGTCGTCGCCGCCGTCCAGGGGGCACACTTCCTTGAGCTTGCTGAGGTAGGTCTCCGACGATGGTTGTACTTGGACGTCATCTCGAAGTCGCCGTAGATCCTGTCCCGGAAGTTGGCGCACCGGGCGAATCCGATCGTGTGGGATCCTGAAAGTACAGAATTGAGTTCACACATCGATCTGGTCAGTATCCGATCTTGTGGAACCTCATTGGCAGGGACTTAAATCTGAACTGAACGAGTGATTTTGATTGTCAGTTACAGCAGGTCAGCAGCTGGAACAGAGAAACATACCAACAAGGGCCACCATGTCAGTGGCATCGAGGGCCCTTCTTCCAGAACTTGGAAATGAGGTGAGGAGGCCCTGCTGAGCAGTGGGGATGTCCCTGTTCGCAAG